>CABHPQ010170883.1:26495-39468 GCA_902168405.1 Peromyscus aztecus
TTGATTCCAATCATTAATTTATTTGTGGGTAACCATATAGAACACTAGTCAGAGCTGGCAAGGATGTAATCCATTCAGCAAACTAAAACCAATTCAAAAAAAGGCAGATTGTGAACAAACAATAAATAGAACTTTCCTGGTACCTTAAATAAATGCATTCATAGTTGTGACTTAATTTGTATCTTTGAGGACATTATGTCACCATACAGAATCAAAACTAGCATTTAAATTCTTTTCAATAAAGCTAGGTTGAATTATCTTTAAATTGTAAAGTAAAACCTTCCAAAAGGTGACTAGGGAGATGGCTCAGAGGTTTGTAGTCATCCAGAAGAACCTGATTCGTTTCCCAGCACACAGATGGTGATTCACAACCATCTGTAACTACAAGTCCTGGAGAAAAGCCCTCTTCTGACCATCTTGGGCAACAGGCATGCACATGGTGCATAGACATACATTCAGGCAAAATAACTATACAATAAAATAATAAACATAAATGGAATAATAATAAAAATGTAAAGCTTTTAGAAAGCTAATTTAAAGTAACATTTAAAAAATACTGAGGCAAAACTCTTTTATAAATTGCTGTGCAGCACAGAAAATTTTTATTTGCCAAGTGTTCCCCCTACGCTGTTGACAGCTTTAGCCATGCCTTTTCAGAGATCTTCTGAACTGCAAGGTACACTATGTTCATAATGATCACCGAATAAATATTCAAAAGCTCCAGTTTAAATGCCAAGAAAAATGAGTAACAGGTGCCCTGTTTAGTCTTTTTGTTGGTGGTGGTGTTTTCTTTTTCTTTCTTTTTTTTTTTATCTCGACACAAACTAGGATTGTCTTGGAAAAGGAATCACAATTTAGAAAAAAAAATGACTTTATCATACTGTGTGTAGGCAAATCTATTGGGACATAGTCTTGATTAATAATTGATATCAGAGGGCCCAGCTTGCTGTGGGTGGTGCCACTCCTGGGTAGGTGCTCCACTCTGGTATGAGAAAGCAGGGTAAGCAAGTCATGGGGAGCAAGCCAGTAACCATCATGGCCTTTGCTTTTCTTCCATGGCCTTTGCTTCAACTCCACTTCAAGGTTCCTGCCTTGAGCTCCTCCCTGCACCTTCCATCAGTGATCAACTTTGACCTGGAAGTTGGACAATGAACATAGCCGTTCCTTTTACAGATTGTTTTAGGTCATGATATTCCTCACAGAAATAGACCGCAAACGAAAGTACTCTCCTTTCCAATGCTATTTTTAAAGGATGGTTAAGGAATGATACCTAAGGACTAAGGATATGGAAGAACACTGAACTCAAAGATTTTACTTGGGCATTAAGAAGGCAGTTAGGATGGCACTGGAAAATGAAATTAAAGCAATCAGCATTGTCACAGCTTATTTTAAGATTTTTTCAAGTTATTGTGGCAATCTATAAACTATGCAATTTACTAATCTAGATATGTACAGGAGTTTGTATTTAGAGGAAAGCATGTTTCTACTTCAGTCTGTGAGTTTGCTTTTAATTATTCATAAGATTTTAATATCACAAAATGCTCAAATATGAAGGGTTGGACCCTAAAGCAGCACTGATCAGAGCTGGATCCTTTCAGGGATAATTAGACCATGAACACTGTGAACTCATATGCAAACTGATACAATAATGGCCTCATAGTTAATTGGCTTTGAGAGAGAATCTTTGCTCTTTCTTCATTACAAAAATGAGCTCTCTTTTTTATTTACTAGCTACAATGAGGTAAACAGTTTTGTTCTACTACACATACCCTACAATTATGTTCTTCTGTCTCAAAACAGGTGCACAAACAATGATGCCAAGTGACCGTGGACTAAAGCAAAAAGAAAAGGAATATTTCTCCCTTTAAATATATTTTGTCACATATATTGTCACATCTGTAGAAAGATAAAACAACACTGAATTACTATCAAATTATTTTATATGTTTTATTTTATACAATATTGGAGCTTTTGGTTTTTTATCAACTACTATTATTTATTCTATTCTATAACATGACATTTTGCAACTTAAAATTAGTGATTTCATATTTCTTTATAGTCAGAAATACAGGATCACGTATTACTATTGTTTAATTGAAAGGGTCAGAAACCTGGAGAGGAAAATTGAAGATGGGAACTAACATTAATTTCCTTAGTTAACATAATTCTCCTATGATATTCCCCTTCCCACATCAAGTCAGATCTAAATGGACACTTGAGTTTTGATATGATTAAACACAATATATTCTTCATTTCAGAACATGAGAAAAATAGTAAAATTTTGTAATAAGACAATTATATGTTATAGGAGATGCTATTAAGTTTTCTAAATGAAGAAAAAAATCTTAGGCATATACATTTTTTTCTGGAATTCTCTGTCCTTTATAACAGTACTCATTAAGAATTAAGATTATAAGTATATTCCAAAAACATAAGATGAAAGATACCCATTATGTAAGAACACAGTTTCAATTATTGTAAGCTGTTTGATATGTGTACTATAGAAAGAATAGTGACTAATTTAAAAAGTAGAAAAAAGAAAAGGCATCACAGAACTATATCTGAAAACTTGACTTTCTCCTCAAAGTGTCTTCATTTTGAATAATTTATAGAATGTAGTCTATATCTCTAAATGTTCAAATCTGTTTTACTGAATTGACATATTCTGTGCAACTGACATCATTAATATGCAATAGCAATACTATTTTACATTTAATACATACACCAGATTCTTGGTGATATGTATTAGTCAAACACATACATTTGCACCTAGTATTACAGCTAGCGTATTTCAGAGGTTCAGTTAAGGAATGAAGAACATTTGTTGCATGTTGATTTTTGTGACAGTTGAGTACTGGATTCAGATACTATGGAGCATTATTACAATATTATAATCAAATAATAAAGTCAATTACAAAAAATTGAGAATATTAAATCCTATTTCACATTTCAATTTTCTCTGACTTCAATGAATAAACTGTCATTTGAAAAAAGATCATGGAAAGATGCAATAAAAAACACTGGGACAATATCAGTAGAGGTAGGTAACTGTGGCAAAGAAGATACTGTGAGAGTAGAATTAGTCTCTGCATATCAGACTTGCTTAAAAGTACATAGACATATCACAGAACTTAGTCTACAAGTAGTGGAAAAAGTGCTCCTGACACCAAATTCATGATTGCTTGCTGAATTCAGGTGCTTTTTCATATAGTCACATTTTTTTTCTGTGTGTTGTAAATTACATGTACAAACTAGGCATTGTAGCACACACCTATAATCCCAGCTCTTGAGGGCTGGAGACAGGAGAATCAGGTATTTAAGGACAGTTTCAACAATACAGCAAGTTCAAGGCCAGCCTAAGCAACATGAGAAAGATAGATGATAGATAGATAGATAGATAGATAGATAGATAGATAGATAGATAGATAGATAGATATAGATAGATAGACAGATGATAGATAGATAGATGATGGATGATAGATAGATGATAGATAGATGATAGATAGATAGATAGATAGATATCCAACAAATAAAATATTAGCTGACCAACATGTTCTTCAACAGAATATTTATAGTAATATTCATATATTAGGAACTGAGTTTAAAAGTCATAGAAAGACTGAAGGTGATTAGATAAGAGGCCTGTTCTTGCTCAATGAAAGTTCTTATTAGGTTTTCTGTTTTTCCTGGGTCCTCTATTCCTGAGGATACTGTGTAAAACCTGCTTTGTTTCAGATCCCCATGTCATTCTTTCTTCCATTTGATTGTCCCTTTGGGTCCATTTCTTGTTTCAGGAGTTCTTCTACTAGGCACTAATCTTTCTTTTAACATCTTTTCTGTTACGGAAATGATCTCTTTGGGAAAAAAAAATATGCTCAAGGGAGACAGTTCTTGGATTAGTAGCTTGCAGATGGAGCATGAGAGAGGAAGTAGGAAAAAGTAATAAAGTTAAAAGAAGAGTTTTTAAGTGCTTGGTTGGAATCAACACACATTTGCTGGCTACTTCTCACATTAACTTATTTATCAAGAGCCACTCAGAAACAGAGGGACTTCAGCTATGTTAAATTCATTACAAAACTTAAAATCACTATTTAAGCACTATCTTCACTTCCCATCCCATAACGTAACTTTGTTATATAACAATTAGCTAGTAATGTCAGTAGTACTCAATTTTAGAGTTTAAAGATGTCTTTATATTTAACCAGTTCTTAAAAATAAATTGAACTGTTTTATTTTATAATATACATGTCTTTTAGTGTTTACCACTTTAGAGACTGAATGTCTGCTTCACAGAAAGACTTTCAGGAAACCCTAAAGGGTTTTAGACCTAGAATTAGAAAAAAAAATATTATTTTATATATGTATACATTTTATATATTTTTGTAAATAGTACTTCATATATATTATTATAAAATAAAATAATATTTTCTATATATTGTCTAGTAATGCTTGATTTAAGTGCTCAGTTTATTTAAAGCCAATATTAAGACATGTGGGGATGTGGGGTGGCTTGGGAGGCAGGGCTGGATGGTGGGAGGAGAGAGGAGGGGGATCTGTGGATGGTATGTAGAGTGAGTAGAAAATTTCTTAATAAAGAAAAATGAAAAAAGAAAAAAAGAAAAAAGACATCTCTTCAATCTTGCCTTGACTCTGAAAATCTTGGCTATGTCCCTTCTGATATTCAAAGCACCCTTAAAACATATGCAATTCCACCTTGTTGTATAGTGGGGTTTTTCATGATAAACCTTATTATCAAAGGATAATTTTACTTTCACATGGAAAACATCATAAATGAATAATAAGGAAGTTTAAATACTTCTAAGACACTAACATGACTCTGAAAATTAGTTGACTTTATTTCAGTTGTTTCATGTATTTCTATACTCAGTATTAGACTACTTTCCAAATTCTAGAGGAAATCCAAAATAATATAAACAAGTGAGCATATTGTATACCTAGTGCCATTGGACTGCAGTTAGACATATTGGGACTTATTTATTTTTAACTTTGAAATAAGCAACTTGAAATGTGTTTATATTTTCAATAGTATTTCAACTTTAAAGCACATCGCTTTTGTATTACTTTCTTTTCTCATTGCTAGAACAAAACACCTAAGAAAAGCAATGGAAGGAAGGGAAGGTTCATTTTTGTTAATGATTTAAGAAAAAGTTCAGTCCATTGCAGTAGGGAAGGGTTAGTGTCAGAAACATGAGATAGATGATAACTTTGTGTCCAAGGTCAGCAAGCCATCAGCCTATACCCAGGAAGCAAAGAGAGTGAAAAAACAAAAAACAAAAAACAAAAAACAAAAACAAAAACCCCAAAACAAAAACTTCAAACAAGTGTGCAGCTGGAGTTTTCTCCAGTCTCACCGGGGCTTGCAGTTGCTCAGGCCCAAATAAACATATAGAGACTTATATTACTTATAAACTATAAGGCCTTAGCCATGTGGCAACTTATAAATTAATACAAATGGATTAATTTAAGATATAAGAACTAGATAACAAAAAGCCTGCCATGGCCATACAGTTTATAAGTAATATAATTCTCTGTATGTTTACTTGGGTCTGAGCGACTGTGAGCCCCAGTGGGACTGGAGAAAACTCCAGCTACACAAGTGGAAATGTGTATTTTATTGGATCAAAACATGGCCAAGTTTGTCCCATTATAACAGACAGTTCCGTTTCTATTATTCTTTTCATTTGAAAAATTATTCTTAACTAAAAAGGAGGAAAGTATAGATATTTTCTACCTTTTCTTTGAAGAAAATGATCATTGATAAAATGATATTTCTCAAAGCAGGTCCTTTGATTGAATTATATCTCTTTTTTAATTAATTTTTGATCAATAAGTTCTCATCATAATGTCATGCATTTTCACTAAATTGTTTTCTTTTTCTTTAATTAGAATAGTCTAATCAGTAAAGGATTGACACTTGCATTTGAAGAGGCAATAAAAACCACTGAATTTTCCAGACATGTAAGTGTTTGGAACTCTATATTTTAACAATTAATGCTGAAAAATTAATGATGCTTCTCTTATATCTGGATCAGAACTTCATTCATCTAATAATTTCATCCTAATCATTAGGGAATTCTTTAGATAGTTATATCACTGGAGAAAATATTAGGGTAAAAATGGATGCTTAGGGATATAACTGAATTCTTCAGCATCACATAGCATAAGGCAGGTAAAAATATTGTTCTGGTATTTAAAATATATGCTCCAACAAGGACAGGCAGATTGAAACACATACATTCACCATATGCTCACATCCTTTTTCTCACACACAGATGAAACTCTATTGGATCAACTTTCAAATAGTCATTATTTCCTTGGAGGGTCTACTGCTTGGAACATTATCTCTCTACTAGGTATATTCCAGAGAGACAAAGGACTCTGACCTATTGAATCATATCACTGGAAATCAATATGTTAGTATGGCCAGATATTTGTCCACATAACCCACATGCAAATATCCAACTCTTTATGAAAGTTACATACAGACAAAATATGTTTATTTAAAATATTTTACAGATAGTATTATAATTATTATTTTAATTTCTTTTATTGTAGAATATATTTTCTCTAGGTAAGAGAACACATATTTTGTGGATTTTAATAAGACTTAAGCTACAAGAAGGTTCTTTTGGATTCATCTTTTCATGAAAAGATTCCAGCTGATGTTGTTTTGACCTTGTTCCCTTCATATGTCCCCTTATCTAGGTGTCAAAGCTATGTCCTTGCTAGCGAGCTGCCCCAATCCACCAGGTGAGAAGAATGGATGAAAGTAAGATGACTGAGAACTGATCTTATAGAAATCTTGGAAAAGCAAATTGTTTACTACTGTCATAAAATATGTATCTCCAAGTCACATGAAGAAAGTGGTTTCAAGAATATTGTGGCTAATGTGAGGACTGAAGTCTATTACTACAGCCTGTAATGGTTTCATTTATTCTAAGCAAAAGATAATAATTTATCGTTATGCTAACTATGAGACCTATGCATGGACTTCTAATCACTTCTTGCATAATAGGAAGCAAACACTACCAAGACTAAAAATTACTATCTGGGGGCTAAAATGTCCTCTTATTTCAGTGTTGGATTTTTCAAACACGTATTGTCCATCTAACAACATAAATTCAGCATAAAGAATAAGAATATATATGTCCAACCAGGAGGCTCAGTGGGTAAAAAATACTTTCTATGAAAATCTGGAAGCTTGAGTTCATACCCCAAAGTCACTTTTAAAGGAAAGCTGTCCTTTACTTTCTCTACTTGAGACATGGCACATGTGTACCTATCCTCATATGTGGAGAAATCATAAACTCACACACATGCTCAGAGCACATACTTCACACATAAATTGAAATTTTTAAAAAATAATGAATCGATAAATGAGTTATAAACTCTCCAATATAAAGTTAGGACTTGAGTACTCTACATAGTAAATTTAAGAGTAAAAGAAGAGATTCTCAGGAGTAAGAGATATCCAATTGACTTTACTTATCTCTAAATTCACAATTAGCAATATACTTGTTTTGTTTTAATGATGTTGTCAGATTGTATTGAAATGATGGAAATATTGAAAGCAGAACAGGGAAATGTCAACAAGATTTAAAAAATAAATTTTGAAAACAGAAATAGAGAAGGTTAAACTTTTCAAAATAGGGAGCTACAATGAAGAATCACCAGCATCTGCTTCTGGGGACAAGACTCAAAATATGTGCCTCAAGTTTTCTTTCCAGCAAAGCAATCTAGTACATCATCACTGTTTTCATTAGTATCAATTCTTTTCAGTTCTGTGCTACAATGCATTGTTTTTGCTGTGTCCTCACCCAGGAGCCCTGTGTGCTCTCATAGTTGTTTAAGTACTTACAATCTATGAGTGCAGCTTTTAAGATGACCTTTCTATGATGTCTTCACCCAAAGTAAATAAAATTTATGGTTTCAGCTTTCAATATATATATATTATGCTTCTGTTTATATATCTCATAAATATTTATAATATTTTAGCTAGCTATGTTTGGTATATCCCATTGATTGATACATTTTACAAGCCATAGAGAGACTTTGAGAAAATATTATGTTCTCACTATTTTGTGCAATGTCGGTATTAAGAATGGATTGCAGATTATATTTATGAATATATAAATACAAACATATATATATATATATATATTTGCATGGTATAACGTTTATATACAATATAATATAATATATACAATAACATATGCAATATAATAAATATACACCCATGCTATAACAATTAATGGGGGAGAAGTCTCCAAAGTGGATGGAGACCATAGAGGAGGGAAGGTTTTCAGGTATGAAAGAGAAGAGAAAAATGTTGTAATTATTTTATAATTTTAAAAATAAAATTTACAGAGTGGATTGAAATAGAAGACAGCACAAGGGAAATTATACAAAGCTAACACTTTTGGTGAAGAAATTTGAAAAGAATAAAAAGGATGTCAAGTACTAGCATTTTGATGATTGTTTAAAACACAATGAAAAAGTAAAAATCCATGTAAAATGCAAATATATTCCACAAACATGAAAATGACAAAGGATGTTTGTATTGACTAGTTTTATGTCAGTTTGACACGAGTTATAGTCATCTGAGTACAGTGACTCTCAATTGAGAAAATGCCTCCCTAAGATCATGAAATAAGCAGATAAGCCTTTAGGACATTTTGTTAATTAGTGATTCATTGAGGAGGGCACAGTTTATTGTGGGTGGGGACACACCTGGGCTGATCGTTCTGGGCTTTTTTAAAAATAGTATTTTTATATTTTACATACCAACCACAGATCCCCATCTCATCCCTCCTCCTGCTTTTCCCCAGCCTTCCCCCCTCCAACAACCGCTCATCCCCTCCTCCAAAAGGGTAAGGCCTCCCATGGGTAGTTAGCAAAGCCGGGTACATTCAGTTGAGGCAGCTCCAGAGAAGCTAGGAAACAAGGAGGACCCTAAGAGGGACTCATGGATTGCTTTGGGAAGGGGAAACAGATGAGATCTCCATGAGTAAACTGGGGATAGGAGGAGGGCAATAGAGGGAAGGGGATGGGGGTTGAGAACATGAGGGAACGGGAGAGTTGAGCTGGGGGAGAGAAGAAGTGGGAAATCAATGAAAGAGATGTCTTGATAGAGGGAGTCATTATGGGGTAAGGGACAAACCTGGTGCTAGGGAATTTCCCAGGAATCCACAAGGACAACACCAGATTAGATTACTAGCAATAGTAGAGAGGTGCCTGAAGTCATTCTGGGCTTTTTAAGAAAGCAGGTTTAGCAAGCCATGAGGAGCACACCAGTAAGCAGCACCCCTCCATATTCTCTAGGTCAGCTCCTGCCTCCAGGTTCCTGCCAAGTTTGAGTTCCTGCCCTGACTTCCTAAAACGATAGATGAACCGTCATATGGAAATATAAGTAAAATAAACCTTTTCCTCCTCAACTTGCTTTTGGTCATGGTGTTTCACCACAGCAATAATAACCCTAACTATGACAATATATGAGTGATATATTAATGAAATATCATCTATCATTTAAAAATACATTTAAAAAATACTCAAAAGAGTATTTTATTCAAAAGAAATGAGAAGTGTAAAGTACATACTTGACTCCACTGAAATTAAATGAAAGGTAAGTTCTTTAAAATTTGTAGTCTTTGGTATTTCACTCAGGCCCTTGTTTTATTATATATTCATCCAAAGTCTCTGTGGGAAAACATGATTGTAAACAATGATGACACAGGTCTGAACAGAATCATTGATGGAAATCATAAGGTTAATAAGCATAGAGATCGGTGAAAGATGTTGACCTGTGATTTCTACCCCAATCTTCTCTGTTCCTTGTTGCAGTGAAAGTTTGGGAATACCGTATTCTGATGGATTCCTCAAGCCTTGTAAGAGAGGTCTTCTAGCATTCTTGTTAATTAATTAAATTTAATAAGATCTCTTTAAACAACACAAAATAAACAATGTGATGAAGGCAAATTGGCCAGTTTCCTTATTATGATTTGAAATAGTTTCAGTTTGTTATAATTATATACATAGCAGTTAAAAAGAAAACAAAAAATAAAAGCAAAGCAAAATGTCTACTCTAAAACATTGGATTTTGAGTCGACTTACAGACATGGGCTGTGAGTCACCATAGCACAGTCACACTCCCTCTTTCAAACCAAATCACACTCCACATGGACGCTGAACACAGTATTTAAGCTTGTTTGTAATATACTAGGAATTCAATTTTATTTTCTCCATCTGGTGTTATTTTTTATTTCTGAACCACAATTTAGAATGAAGCTGAACATAGTTGTGTATGTTTTCTAAGTGGCCAGCATAATATGTGTGATAAAATCACAGTGCCTGGCAGAGAAAAAAATAAGTCCAATTGCCTTCATTTGAACTTTCCTTCCATTCAACTAAAAACACTAGGTGAGCTCTGATTCACAACTCATCTCTGCCTGCTAATGCCTGAAGTGCAATTGAGTTTTTGAGGAATTGAATGCTTCCCCAGACAACTCCCAAGTGCCTAGTTATGCTGCTTCCATTTTTCTGAAATGAGGACATTCTATTATGTAATGCATCTGTAGGTCATTAAAATGAAAGTTGGTAATTTCTGAGCATGGTGCTGGTAATAAGATTTACTTTGTTTTATGGATAAGTTTTTATTTAATTGCCCAGTTATTTCAGATGAATTTTCCAGAAATTGACTGTAAATGTTGTCCTTTGTTAGCAGAGCTAATGTGACATTTAAAGAAGTATACAGATAAGCTCAGAGACATGGTATCTCGAAACAGAGAAAAGCAGAAGCATTACACTTGCAAACAGCTCAGCCACGCTGGGGATTAGTAAAGATGCTTTGTTTGTATTCTGTTATATTGAAATGCCTACTTCAGGGCACACAGTTCCAGGGCTCCTATATGAACTTCTCATGACCTCATTGTGCTTTGTTTATCAGTTCAGGGATGACTAATGATCCTGATTTTCTGATTTAACATTTGGAAAGTTACTTGGCATCCATCTTCACATACTTAAAGATCATAACAAACAGATCAGGTAATGTAGTCATTTCCAATACTTGATACAAACAGGGTAAAAGAGTTGAAAAAATCATTTCATAAAAGTTGAGTTTGTAAAATTTGCTCCATGAAAGTATTTCAGGGATTAAACTGGATAATTAATTTTAAGGTTTTGCTTCTTTTGCCGTCTCCGACATAACCATTCACAACTGCTGGAAATCTAGCCAACCAGCTAGGACTGAACTGAAGTAATTGATCTTGAAGGAAAATCTAGGAGCCACCACTTTACTGATCTAGCATAATCCCTAATTACATTCTAAGTATTTGTTCTTATACTCATGGCTAAATGTAGTCCTTATCCTTCAGCAAGGTAACTTATTTTTGCCACAGTGACCACTACAGAAAAACCCACCCAATCAAAATAGAGAGTTGTGGGGCCCAGTCACATCTGATATATCTACAAAACAAATCCTCTATCTAAGGCTCAAGAAACATAATGAAGAAAACAGGGCAGAAAAGAAAGGTAAGAACCAGAGTTTGCGGTGAGATTATCCCTCCTGGGAATGTCAGAAACTACTTATGAAGTCTCACTAACATGCCTACCTACACATGAGCTAAACAAGGCCAACAACTGACATGGCAGAGGGCATCAAGGACATGCTATAAGGCCTCAAACCTACATAAGGAACTATAGGCAACTAAAAAACTCTGAGAGTAGGAGGGAAAAAAAATCTTCCCCAGGGAAGAGCCAACCAATTATATAATATCAAATGGTTAGTCATGAAAACATATGTACAAGGAACATAAAGACTGAGCAGGTTGAATTTATGTATTTACCAATGTATATATATATATATATATATATATATATATATTTGTGTATATCAATAAGTAATGAAAAATAGAGGCCATGAATTTGAAAGAGTGTGGGGAGGGATGTAGATGGGTATATGGGAGGGACTGGAGTGAAGGAGAAAACAAAAAATAAGAATGTTGTCATTTATATTTTAACTTTGAAAATAAAAGTAATATTCTCTTTTTCCTGGTAACTATCAATTACCATTATCTCCTCAGCTAGGTGTGGGATTTTGTGACCAACTCTTCACTCCATGCTGAAATTTTGTCTTCTTTTTTTTTTTTAATGGACTATCACAACTATCATGAGTTCACATGTACAACTGCCCTGTTATATCCAGGGAGCACAGTTTCATAGTAGTCATCTACCTTCTCTGGCTCTTAGAATTTTCCCATTCCCTCTTCCATGATGATCCTGAGCCTTGGAAGGAGGGGTGTGATATAGATATCCCAGTTAGGTCTGTGCATTCCATTGTCACTTATGCTCTGCATCTTAACCAGTCATCTATTGAAAACCTAAGCTCCTCTGATAGATACGTACAAACGATGAATGCCCAATGAGGCCTGAGAGATACATTAGTCTATGGTGAAATCAATGAAACGTTAGGGGTCAGTTTATTAATATGTTGCTTTAGTAGAATAGCAGTAGTAGGTTCTGTCCTAGGCCCTATGAACTATATGTTCTTCACCCAGTAATGATGCCAGGTATGGGTTCCATCATATGCAACAGGACTTAAATGCAATGAGAAAGATGCCTTTTTTGAAAACTTCACACAGCAGTCTGTCAGATAGACATCCAGTATCCTTCCTTTCAAGCTTTTGCTCTCTGGTGGATGATTCATCTCTAATGCAAAGAATTTGATATTTTTTTTTAAATTTGTTTTAGCTGTTGGTAGGGAGATGGACACAAAAACAAACCCAGATAGAAATCTTAAGCAGCCATATAAAGAATGAATGTGGCTTGGTATTTAAAATGGAAAACTATTCAATCAGTGTACATAGCTTTGATTTGACACTCTGTGTTAGTGTAAGATGTATAAGCATATTTGGTGACTGTAGCTAGAGTTTTCCTGCCTGGCCCACGGTCAGGATAA
>CABHPQ010170884.1:0-11479 GCA_902168405.1 Peromyscus aztecus
CTCAGTTTATAGCTCAAAAACAGGATGTATAGATCACAAGTTGTAGGCAATAAATCTGCTGGCACTTCTATAATTATAAAGGCCTGTTAATAACAGAACTAGTGGCTAGAAATTTTGGGGCAAACTTTTAATTCCAACACATAGGAGGCAGAGGCGGGCAGATATCTATGAGATCAAAGCAACCCTGCTCTACATAGTGAGTTCTAGATCTTGCAGAGATTCATAGTGAGATCCTGTCTCAAAACACATGAATAAAAATAAGATGCTCGTGTGACCACAAGTTCCTAGACATATTGATCTTGGAACTTAGACACTAGCAAACTGTGATCTTGCCCCAGGTTTGTACAGATTCATGGACCTTGGGAGTGGTATATTTACAATTTAAGCTGGAGTATTTTTCCAACTCATGGTTTAAACTGAACATTCACTGAAATCAATAATATTAATATTAAAATATGCATGTGTACTTAAATATTTCTGTATATATGTCACATGACCTGGATAATTATGATATTGAATATCAGCATACTGACATGAGCTAATAGGATAAATTAGTTACTAGTGGCATATTACTGCATTTATGTTAAATTCCTAATTAGTGGCTCAATTGAAAATAATTACTGGATTCTTATACTAAACTAAATGATAGAAAATCTCTCCATAGTTAAAGTGCAGTAAATTCCACCTTGATTTTACCTTAAATATTTAAGTTACGATTAAAACAATTTGCCTTCTATATTTGAAACATCAAAATTCTATTATGTAAAAAAAGTTAAGACTACATTATAGCAATAAAAACTATGCTACTGTAGCATTTACAGATTCTGTTTGCCTTGTCATTATTTATAGTTGTTTGTGTTCATGTGTACTCATTTGTATGGGGGTATGAGAGTGACTGTGAGTGTGTGTGTGTGTGTGTGTGTGTGTGTGTGAGAGAGAGAGAGAGAGAGAGAGAGAGAGAGAGAGAGAGAGAGACAGAGAGAGAGAGACAGAGAGAGACAGAGACAGAGAGACAGAGACAGAGAGAGAGAGAGAGACAGAGAGAGAGAGAGAGAGAGAGAGAGAGAGAGAGAGAGAGAAGCAGGGGCTAAAGAGGAACCAATTCCTGTTAGGTTATAAATTCCATTTTGTATTCCATGAAAATATTGAAGAATCTTCCAAGACCAAGTAACACATTTTACACCAAATGAAATATTTAGGTAATAGGTGTAAGATAAAAATATGCCATTGTCTCTCATTTCTACAGACATATTCAGTATATTTCTAGTCAGTTATAGAGCCTTGAGAAAAAGTATTACTCAGAGTAAATTCTCAAATACATAAAATGAACAAATGGCAAGACGGCAAGACATTTGTTCTTTCCTTTTTATTGCCAGGACACCCCACACTAGGGAAGAATGGGTCTTCTTGGAGCCATATGAAGAATATGGTGTATAGTTGTCATTCCAGAAGGAAAACAGAGATTATTAACCAAGGGGAACACTCTTTGCACCCCAAGTTTGCAATTTCTCATATCCTTGTCTGTTTCTCTACAAAAAGAAACGTCCTGAGGGTTTGCTTCCATGGCCATCAAGTGAAGGACAGGAAAGACATTCTCACTACAGAGCTGCACCTGAAGGATAACCCTCCAGGGATGTGTTGGTGGTGAAAACAGCAATGAGAGATAGAAGTAAGAGTGTGAAGTAAAATTGAGCCACCTGACTGTATAATGTCACAGAACTTACACAAGGTCTTTTATGGAAAATAGATGAGCACACACTATTGCAGCATTATTTCATAAGAAACAGGTTCAAATTAGGAAGACACTGCTCACCATCTAGACTCCCAACACTGTGTCCATAGGCCTCACCTTGAATTAACACTATCTGCTAAAAGCAACCTTACCCTATTATCCTTCCAGAGAAACAGTTCAAAGTTGAGATCAGTCAAAGAATAATGACAACAGAATTTTCTATGGGAGCAATGAAGACGTTTCCACCACTGTCTAGTGGCACCGGCTTGGAGATGAAAGCTTCAGTTTGAAATGAAACTTAGTCTGTCTTTGCACATGTACAAAGTGGAGGCAATTTACAAAACCTTGCAACTTGCAGACATGAAAGAGATGTCAGTCCCCAGAGGCTTTGTTGTTACCATTGCTTTATTATTGTTTCTGTGTTGTTGTCACTAGGAATTATGATCCTCGAGGGAGGTGACCTAATCAGGAGGAAAGACCTCACTTTGCTAGAATCAAAGAGATCCCAGCTGCTGATGCTTAGTGTGTTGCGAAGCTCATGGAGAGACTGCTTGCTGCTTGATAATTGCCCTTCTTTCCAGGTTAGTCACAATTCTGCTCCCATTCCTTTGCCTTTCCCTCTTGCAAACACAATCAGAGAGTGTTATTCATCAAAGCACTTGAATACCCTGGATTATGGTTGTGTGCTGTGCTTTGCATACTGATTCGAAAGGGATTGCCATTTTAATCAGTGGAGGATCTTCAGTAATTATAATTCCCCTTGGGAATCCAGGTAAAAGGAAGGTAACAGCCTGTAGATTGTGCTTTCTTTCCACTGTTTTCCGTGTTCACAATCTTATTTATTCTATTATATAACTTAATAGAATTATTGTCAAGAGCAAAGTAAACCAGATGAAAACTTGCCTACTACACATTAGAAGTTATTTCTAACATACATATTGAATTTTCATTATAAAGTTTTCCATGTATATTTTCTATTAGCATTATGCTGTATGTACACTGCTCTAATTTTTACATCACATTAGTGTGTGATACATCTATCCCAGAAAAATTTCAACAGTTGAATTATATAATAGTAATATTTATGATTATGTTAAAATGTAAATGCTGCATATATATCAGTAAAAAGTAGTTGGCACATAACATATTTAAAATACGTACCAACAGTTGATTATTATACAGGGTAGTAATATGAATATTAATAGAGTATTGGTAATGTATAGAGATTAATCTAGAGGACGTTTTATAAAATCAAGATAAAGACAGTACCTTTGAAATTATGTGATAATATTCACAGAAGAGAAAGTTTGGGAACACTAAATATTATTTAAATGTTTAAATTGATGAGGCTAATGTGCTTCAAAATATGTACATGAAAACTCATTTTACACAATGATATTCACACAACTATAAACTATAGAAATGGTATGTACCAAGTTTTGATGAAAATGGGAAGACTTAAAAATTGACTTGCTATCTTATCTTGGAAAGGACAGTAGGTACATATTCTGAATATAGATTCAAACATCAACATTTAGATTCCTATGTGTATAAGGCTCATAGGAAATTTGAGTCATGTGAAGACACATAAAACTTTTTCGTATAGCCATTTTCTTCGTAGGAGAAAATAAGCTTATCAGTAAAGTGTGGCATATCCACGTACCAAAAGACTTAACAGAGTGAGTGAATGCAATAAATACACCAGTATCAATGTGAATAAATATTGTAAGTATTCTGTATATGGACAGAATAAGAAATTATATACAGTGTGAGGACATTCACTTAAAAGGGGCAACCCACATAATGAGTGACATGTTGCTTAAATGCTTAAATCCAATACACATAGCTTACTTACTTTAGGGTATTTATCTATCTACAAATACATGTAATTATCAATATGGACACATGCTATTAGTTTGTGTTTGCATAAACATACAAATTTTATATATCATACTTAGGAAGACATACATGTTACAGGTATATAATATGTACCTCTATAAAATATTAATATTTTATTTATATGACATGCTATAAATGTTCATGTGAACATAATACATACATTTAAATTGAAAAAAAGTATGTTATGATCTTAGAGCTACTTAATGATAATTACCAAGTTATGTCTTATAGGTACAAATAAGAAATTCTTACATTGTGCTTTCCGTAAAGTTAAGCACTCATCTGAGTGTGTTACATCATTATTCCCCATCATCTTATGTTGTAAGTTGAATTTTAATGACTGTTTTGCTGAGGAGAATTAATAAGGCATAGAGAAGTTAAATAATTTTCCTGAGATCTGAGTGTGTGTCAGAGCCAGGATTCCAGTCCTAAGTGACCCAGCCCTAGATTCCACATTGCCATTCTATGAAAACTGGCACTCTGATGTGATCGCAGAGGTAACACATGCCGATCTACTGCTTAGATACTCTCTTTGCCTTTCACATGTCTTAACTATCAAAGATAACAGTAAAAGGCACCAATCTCATCTTTACAATTAAGGCCTCATTGTTTATTCAAAATGATAAAGAATATGGTGTGCTAAAAAGGCTGTGATGTCTTTAATCCCAGCACTTGGGAGGCAGAGCCAGGTAGATCTCAGTGAGTTTGACAGCAGCCTGGTCTATAGAGCAAGATCCAGGACAGGCACCAAAACTACACAGAGAATCTCTATCTTGAACCCCCCCCCCCCCCACACACACACAAAGGTGTTGTGGGCTAGAGAAAAACCAGAGTTTTGTGGCAGATTTAGAAAATGGAATTAGGATAAACTAGAAAGATTTATAGTTCTGTGCAAAATGTGGACCATTGTGTAAATAGGTCCTGGAAAATAATTTTTTTAGGAAATTCAGAATGATTTTTAAAATTAAAGGAAGAGTTTAATTTCATCATTTTTAACACTTTTTTTGTTTTGTTTTGTTCTGTTTTTTGTTATTGTGGAAAAAGTCTGAAATCTGCTAAGCTTTCTTCCAGTTGGTTCCTAGTAAAAAGTGGTATCTATTGGAGCTGTTTCAGTAAGCACCTAAGGAAGGACTGTGTCAGAGCAATGTTCGGAGTCTGTCTTCACCTCTGTTCTATTCCTGCTAGATAAGAGCCACAGACACTCTGCAGGAATGCCAAAAGCAGAACATGGGTAGAGATGGTGACATTTTCTCTTTGGACAGACATAGAAAAGAGAAGACTGGGAAACAGTCCCTTCTCCATTGTGCACAGAGTGTAGAGCTGGGAATAAAACCCCAGTGTCTAGGCTTCAAGTACCAATTATTATTGTGGCATGTTTTGCCTGCATGTAGGAACCATCACAGGGCATTATCACCATTGGAGCACACAGTTTCCTTTAATGTGTACTGAGCTGCTTGTCGAAGTTTCTCTTGCTTAGCTTTCCAGTGAGTACAGCTTGACAGGAACCTTTGCTTTCATACGAACGTGATTCTGTACAAATCTCTCATTACAATGTATAATGTCAATTAAATGTTCAGAAAATTAAAGCATCTTTGATATTTGCATAAGAAGAGAATGCATGTGCTTGCATACAAATGTCCATACTCTTTTAGGAAAGATTTTCTAACTCATACAAAAAATATATTTTACTGATTTATTCTAAAAATTAGAATTAATTCCTTACAACCACTGGCATGATTTTTTATTTAAAACATTATTACAGATTTTTAATGCTGAAAATGACTTCATTTTCTAATAAAAGCAGTTATACCATAAAGTTACATATCAGATTTAAAGTTTATGACTATTCAAACAAGCGATTATCAATATTTTAATTCATGCACAATTTATTAAAAATGTTTGAAATATTTCTAGACACCACTTGAATATTTTTAAAGTCTTACATTTTGCTGCCAAACTATTATATGGAATTATGCTATTTAAATTGTATATATTATGTATAAATTATATGTCATATAAATATATTTTTAGAATATAGAATCAGTAGGCATATTATAATCTCAAAAATATATTTATAAATAAATAATTAAGAACTGGGATAAAGTGTGGTCACCAGAACTTGAAATTACTTAGAAGTACTGAAAGGAGTTGTGAGGTAGCTATTCTCAAAAAGACTGCTCTTAGTGAGATATTCGATGATTTCTATTGTAAGATCAGAAGACCTTTTGGAACTCTGGAACTCACATACATGGAAGGATAAAAGCTCCACAGAAGCTCAGCTTAAGCCATGAAATCCATGTCCAAGGCAAGCACAGCTCTAGAGCGTTTCTAGTATTGTATCCATCCTCATAGGCTGACATTAAAAATATGAGGCAACTTTACATAGTTTCAACAGTTGGAAAATCATGACACGTGTGATAATTTGTGATTAATGAAACAAGGAGTAAAGACACATGGGATATGTATTTGTACTTCTCACTCTTCACACAAAACCCACATACTCATTAAGTTATTTGTTGTTGTTTTTTAAGTTGCAAATGGAAATTTATATACATATATATTTAAGTTGCAAATAAATATATATGTGTATATACACACAAATGTTTAAAAGAACATATATTACTATTACCTGGGGTCCCTAGGACTAGCCAGGCTTCCCATAAGGCCCCGGAGTTGTGGGCTGAGATATGGAGTCCAGGGGATTTGTGCTGTTCTGCTGTTGTTTTAAAATGAAGGTCCAGGCTTAGTCACTGAAGCTTAGCTATAAAAGGACGTAAAGTTAGGGTATGTTGCTGCTTGGAGAACTTAGCATCTGAAACGTATATTCACTCCATGGGCCAGACATAACCCTAAGTATTGTATCTGTGATGTGCACTATCAATAAAATAGCACTTTTGTAAGGATTTCCTTTTATTTCTTCTGTTCATTTTCCAAGCACTGAGTATTCTCCCTTTAGGGAGTAAAAATCTTTAAAGCCAATTCTAGTACTTGGTCTATAAGAGCAGGTACACGTCCTAATTACTTACTGATTTTGGAATTTGTGGTTTTGTTTAGTGAAGCTCTGTGTTCCAAAGGCAGAGCACTTCAGCAATATCAATACAATGGAACTCCTCAGCTCCAGTGATGTCCATTAGGAAGGCATTTTAAACTATAAGGTACTGCCTCCTCATCTCTTTGCCTGATTCTAACTTTTTTCTAAGTGTTTTTCAAGCCAAAAGATTAATTCATCAGGGTAATCAATGTAATCGCACCCCACAGAGCCAGAATCAAATGTTTCCTATTGACCAAATTGAGTTAATAGGCCATCAGTGATTATACAAACTCAAATTGATCTGAAAACTTTACATGTGTTATATGGCAAAGGCAAGATTCCTATACTGTGACATGTTTAAAAATACACACACACACACACACACACACACACACACACACACACACACACGCACACATGCACAGGTATATAGATGTGCGTGTGTGTTGACTAAAAGACTCACCATTGTCTCATCTAATAAAGGATTCAGCAACACAGCTTCTACCTTGAACTCATGTTGGTTTCTTGTAAATATTAGGCAATGTATGTTGTTCATGTAACCTTTTGTTCTTTTGTTTGATAATGAATCTTGATATTTACAAGTAACAATTTGCACCCTTGGATATTGTTAATAATTCTGTTAAGGGCTGTATTTTGTCTACCCTAACTCTTTGGAGGCATTTGTGAAGCAAAATTCTGTGACTAGAAACTGCTATGATATAATTTAAACTAACACATGGTATCAAAGATCATGAAAACAATGTTTTCATCCAATTAAACATGCTAGTGGCTAAATAAAATTGTCCAGAGAATTCCCCTTTGTAAATTAAAGATACACAATGAGGAATGTCACTCGACTTGCTTTTGCTTGACTTTGTAGGGTTCTAATAATTTTGGTAAGCAGTCACTACAAGGAGTTTAAATTTGTGAAGGGCAAATCACACAGGACATAGAAATTAGCCAGAATTCCACTAAGCTGTTACCAACGTTTCAGTGTTTATTTCAATCATCTCAAAACTAATTAGGTCCACAAAATTGAGTCACCAGTCTCTGGAGCACAGTCAGTATTAGAAGATGGTATGAGCTTCCCTTTTCCAGTTGGGCAGAAGCCCTGTAAGGACTCCATGTTTTTTCCTCAGAGGATGTTGGCACATCTGTCAATAGCCAAAGCCAGAATCAAAAAGTGCATCCAAATGTAAAAGATGTGCTATAATATAGTACTTTTTAGACTTAGGATCTTGGGTATTTATCTGCCTGCCCACCAACGCAGCTCTTCCTTTTTAAGAATATTTTTTTTAAGTAATAGGCTCCTTGACAGAGTCTGGTTTTTTCACAAATGTCGAAGATCTCACAGTTTCTGATATTTTGTATTTTATCTAATCTTTCTCCCTCAATATGGACACCTCTCGGCAAGGATGTTTATTGGGACAAAAGCGCCACTAGAAAGAGGTGTTTGTATTTCCCCATATATTGTCTCTCAGAAAGAGAAGACTGACAAGGAGGTCTGTCTAGAAATGAGTTATCTTCTCACATCTTGGCTTCCAGAGGGTTAAGACAGATGGAGAGGTCCAGAAAATACTGGATGGAGAGGACAAAGTCCCTGCAGCAGACAGGCTTAGAGCCGTGGATCCAAGTCCAAAGCAGGTCAGATGCCAGGATTTCAAAGGTCATGTAAAGATCAGCCAAAAACAAATTCCAATAGAAGCCAGTTCAGGTGTCAGCAGATTCTTCACAGAGCGCACTGGGAATGCTTTGTTCCAGCATGTATCTGCCTCAGACTTATTCACATGAAAGGGGGAAGGCTACAAATCTGTCTACAAGACACAGCTCATGAATAAGAAGAAACATAAGGGAAGTTTATTAAAAAATAAGTTATTTAATAGCACTAGGTAAAAGGCATAAGACTCACATTATTCTCTAATAAAATAATAAAAAGTTTATCTTGAATATTTAAAAGAAATGATAAATCATTGTCTAGTAAACCATATTTATATTACCTGATTTGGGGATGTATGTATCGTTCACCTATATCAATTACATGTTTTGTTATTAAGCAATCCAAATTCAAGTAAAACAGTATACATTTGAAAGAAATCTGCATTAATGGGAAAAGAACTCAATATAGCTGTATGGAATTTGCTATAAATATTTATATTTAGATGTAACACAAATCTTAAAAGGTCTTATTAATAAAAACAAACCTGGAGCCAGGTATTGGGGTGAATGCTGAAAGATCAGAGAAAAAGAACAAGCCACATCCAACCTCACCTTGCCAGTTCCTCAGCTGATCTTGTTTCCTCAGATTGAAAGCCTCTGAGTCCTCATCTGAACAGATCTCAGCTGAACTGCTGCTAAAAGCCTAAAAGCTTAAAAGCTTCTAGTTCTTTGTCCTCATGCCTTAATATACCTGCTTCCTGCCATAACTTCTGGGGATTAAAGTCACGTGTCTTTCCCAAGCAAGACATGAGATCTTAAGTACTAGGATTAAAGGTATGTCGCCACACCTGGCTGTTTCCAGTGTGGCCTTGAACTCACAGAGATCCAAATGGATCTCTGCCTCCAGAATGCTAGGATTAAAGGCATGTGCTACCACTGCCAAACCTCTATGTTTAATATAGTAGCTATTCTGTTCTCTGACCCCCAGATAAGTTTATTAGGGTGCACAATATATTGGGGGACACAATATCACCACATTTATACTTCTCAGAACAGTGTCCTAAAGATTTGGGTAACTTGGCTATGGATATTTACACTAGGCAAAGCAATGTCACTGACAAAGTATATGAGGAAAGAACATTAAAAGAAAAGTATAGGTGATTAAGGAAGGGGGGGGGCAGGAAATAAACCACACATGACATAAAAGGGAAATGGGGACAACCTGGGGCAGAAGGGCACAAAGGGCACAGGAGGGAGGAAGAGAAGCAGGGAAAAGAGAGATAAACGACCCAATTCTTTATGAAGCTGACATAATGAAAGCTATTAATTTGTTACCTCAATGTAAAGTAAACAGTATTGAATTGGCCTGGCATGCCAAGGCACAGGGAGAGCATAGACGATGAATAACCCTAGGAAGATGGCATATATTTTCTGAGTCTCAGTTTTGTTGTCGCAAGGAAGCTCAGTATAAACCCGGATCATGTGGGAGTCTTTCTCCATCTTACTATTTTCATCAAGTACAACAGGAAAATCTACTTGCTTCTCCTCATTTTCATTTTCCTAAATTCTGTATTTCAAACATTACCTTTGGCAATGTCATTAATTCATCTAGAGTTGATTTTCTTTGTTTGCATCTACAGATATTGTACAAACTTTAATTTATTAAACAAATCAAACTTACCCTTGAAGAAAATAGGTTATATGTTATATAGTTTGGAATCTTTAAATTTTATTTTATTTTCCAGAAATGCAGAATGATTTTGGAACAGCCATATTACAACACTTTTAATGATTTTTTATTAGTGAAGAACAATTGCATCTTAATTATATAATTAAAAATCTGACAAGTACAAATAATAAATATCAGCAAAAAATGAACTCATTTACCAAAGGCATAAACAGACAGAGATGTGTGCCTCAGGACAAGAAAACAAAAACCATTAATAAACATTCTATTCAAAGCAAATTCTAATTTGCAAAAGGTATGCACAGAGCACTTGTTCTTTATCTTCTGACAACAGAGAGGAGTAGAAAGAGGTCTGCTGGGTGGGAGTGCCCAGTTTTTCCTGCTTCACTTGCATCATTCTCAACATACAGCTTCTTTTTTCCAACCTTAGGGACTGTGAATCCACACATATATTTGGGAGATGTGCGTTATGGAAGGAGACAAGTGTCCAAATCCTCTGTACAAACCTTGAAAGTATTCTTTTAACATTGTATTTATAATGAAAATGATGTCAGTGACTGACTTGATATTTCATGTAACATCTTGGACTTAGCATATACATAGTCCTAAAAACAAAACTAACAGCTTACCCTTATTTTCAATGTCATAACCTCTTTAAAATGTTGGACAATTTATATTTAAATATATATCTGTTTATGCATTTGTATGTGCATGCAATAATAATTAGTGAAAAGGGAGGTCATGAATTTTAAGGAGAACATGGAAGTTTACATGGAAGGGCTTGGAGGGGGGTTAGGAAAGAAATAAATGTTGTAATTATATTATAATCTCAAAAAAACATTTGAAGAGCTACATGCTGACCTTTATGAGAAGCTAAAAGGGGTTAATGAGAAAGAAAACAGAACATGTGTCTCATATCAGAATCACACCATAATAGGATATCTATCTATCTATCTACCTACCTATCATCTATCTATCAATCTATCAATCTATCTATCTCTCTTTCTCTCTCTCTATTGACAGAGATGTGGATGAGCCAGCCCAGAAGTTGTGTGCTATAGAATAATCCTTCTGTATGTTGTGTAAATTACACTGTGATTGGTCTAATAAAGAAGATGACTGGCCAATAGCTGGATAGCACAAGGTTAGGTGGAAAAATCAGACTAAGGACACTTGGAAGAAGAAGGACAAATCTCAGCAGTCGCCTGGAGATGCAGAGGGAGCAAGACATGTTGGAAGGCAGGTAAATTCATGAGCCACGTGGAAATACATAGATTAATAGAAATGAGTTAATTTAAGTTGTAAGAGCTAGTTAGTAATAAGCCTGAGTTATCAGCTGAGTATTTATAATTTATATGAGTCTTTGTGTTGGTTATTTGGGAACTGGCAGATGGGAAAAAGAAAAGTCCATCTACAAATGTCACCCAACGTGGGGCACCTACACACACATAAAACTTGAGAAAGCTTTTAAAAG
>CABHPQ010170884.1:16479-32409 GCA_902168405.1 Peromyscus aztecus
AGTTAGTAAATATTTAAAATAAGAAACTAAGAAATTTGTATGATGCCATTCAAATATATCTTTTGTGATTATCCTAGAAATTACAGTTCAACATTTTTCAGATAATTATATATGTTAAGATTTTAAACAAAAGAATCGGCTAGTTGAGTGTTTTTAGTCATAGTATATATTGAAATAAACATATGTATATGATGTTTTGTTAATTACTTGTAATAAGTCCATCTTTGAGCAAAAGAAGATGTATTTAATCCAGCAATAAGTAAAGAGGTAATAAATTGTAATAAAGTCTCAGAGAGTAACTTCGTGTTAAAATTTTCTGTGATTTTTAAATGGGTTGAAAGAGGAAAAGTGTTTCAAAACATAAAATTTATGTGACAATGTTATTGTTGGTTGATTAATTCATGACTTAAAATTTTTCTTCACAGATTTCATATTAAAGAATTCCTTTGGTTTTTATCAAATTAAGACATTCTTACAAATCATGACTATGAACTGATTAGGTATACTATTTTCAAATATCCAAATTTTGATGACTAATGGTTGTTAGGCCAGAGCAATACTAGCCTTTCAGAATGATACTAGTATATCATTATAGTAGAGAATTAGTAAAGTGATAATGATACTAGTATTTAATTATACTAGAGAATACAAATTATAAAAGGAAGAAGACCAAGTATCACTATTTGAAGATGATATGATATTACATAAGCAACCTCAAAAATTCTACCTTGGAACTCCTATGGCTGATACCTTCTGCAAAGTGGTTAGATACAAGATTAACTAAAAAAAAAAGCCAGTTACAAATGACAAATAGGTTGAGAAAGAAAACAGGGAAACAACACCTTTCACAATAGTCACAAATAATATAAAATATCTTTGGGTAACTCTAGCCAAGCAAGTGAAAGACCTGTATGATAAAAATTTCAAGTCTTATAATTCAAGATGATAGAAAGATCTCCCATGATTGTGGATAGTTAGGATTAACATAGTAAAAATAGCCATCCTACCAAAAGCAATCTACAGATTCAACACAATCCCAATCAAAATTTCAACACAATTCTTTGCAGACCTGTTGCAGGAATCTTAAAAGTTCTTATTAATAAAATCAAACCTGAGCCAGGTATTGGGGTGAACACTGGAAGGTTAGAGAGACAGAACAAACCACAGCTAACCTCATCTGGCCAACTTCTCAGCTGGTCTTGTTTCCTCAAACTGGAAGCCTCTGTGTCCTCATATCTGAATGGCTCTCAGCTGAACTGTGCTTCTTGAAAGCCTGAATGCTTAACCAGGCCAAAATGCTTCTCCAGGCCAAATGCTTCTAGTGCCTGGTCCTCACGCCTTACATACCTTTCTGCTTTCTACCACCACTCCCTGGGATTAAAGGCTCACTTTCTGAGATTAAAGACGTGTGTCACCATGCCTGGCTGTTTCCAATGTGGCCTTGAACTCACAGAGATCCAGAGGGATTTCTGTCTCTGGAATGCTAGGATTAAAGGCATGTGTTACCACTGCCTAACCTCTGTTTAATATTGTGGCTGTTCCGTCTCTGACCCCAGATAAGTTTATTAAGGTACACAATATTTTGGGGAACACAATACCACCACACAGACCTTGAAAGAACAATACAGAACTTCATATGGAAAACAAAACAAGACAAAATAAGATAGCTAAAACAATCCTGGCCGGGCGGTTGGTGGTGCATGCCTTTAATCCCAGCACTCGGGAGACAGAGGCAGGTGGATCTCTGTGAGTTCGAGGCCAGCCTGGGCTACAAAGTGAGCTCCAGGAAAGGCGCAAAGCTACACAGAGAAACCCTGTCTCGAAAAACCAAAAAAAAAACCAATCCTACACAATAAAAAATCTTCTGGTGGTATCACCATCCCTGATTTCAAGCTGTATTACAGAGCTATAGTAATAAAAACTGCATGGTATGGGCATAAAAACAGACATGTGGGTCAATGGAATCAAAGCTAAGACCCAGACATAAATCCACACACTTATGGACACCTGATTTTTTTTTTTATAAAGAACCCGGAAATAAATAATAGATAAAAGAAAGCATGGTGCTTTCTTTTAAATGGTGCTGGTCTAACTGGATGTCAGAAAAATGGAATTAGATTTGTATCTATGACCTTGCACAAAACTCAAATCCAAGTGTATCAAAGACCTCATTATAAAATCAGATATGCTAATATAGAAGAGAAAGCAGGGAATAATTTTTAACACATTGGCTCAGAAGACAAGTTCCTGAACAGAACACCAGTAGCACAGGCATTAAGATCAACAGTTAATAAATGGGATCTCATGAAACTGAAAAGCTTTTCCATTTTGAAATTAAGATGGAAGATTCTCAGAAAATTGGGAATTGATCTTCCTCAAGACACAATACACCCTTCCTGGCATATACCCAAAAGATGCTCCATCATACCACGAGGACACTTGCTCAATTATGTTCATAGCAGCTTTATTCCAAATAGCCACAAGCTAGAAACAACTTAGATGTCCCTCAATGAAAGAATGGGTAAAGAAATTGTGGTACGTTTATACAATGGAGTATTACTCAACTGTTACAAAGACATCATAAAATTTTCTGGCAAGTGGACAGAACTAGGAAAAAATCATCCAGAGTGAGGTAACCCAGACCCAGAAAGACAAACATGGCATGTACTCACTTACAAGTAGATATTAGCTATAAAGTAAATGATAACTATGCTATTGTCCACAGACCAAGAGAGGCTAAGTAACAAGGCTCAAGGAAAGATGCAACGATCTCTTTGGGAAAGGGAAATGGAAAAGATTTTACATGTGAACTGGGGGCAGGTGGGGTTGGGAACAGAAGGTTTCAGATAGGTAGAGTGAGAAAATACTGGGAGAAAATGTAGCACGAGTCTTAAAAGGTTCTTATTAATAAAAACAAACCCGGGACAGGTATTGGGGTGAAAACTGGAAGGTCAGAGAGAGAACGAGCCACAGCTAATCTCACCTGGCCAACTTCTCAGCTGATCCAGTTTTCCTCAGACTGGAAGCCTCTATGTCCTCATATCCAAATGACTCTCAGCTGAACTGCTGCTAGAAGCCTGAAAGCTTAACCAGCCCAAATGCTTCTCCAGCCCAAATGCTTCTCCAGGGCAAATGCCTCTCTAGGGCAAATGCCTCTCCTGGGCAAATGCCTCTCCAGAGCAAATGCCTCTCTTGGGCAAATGCCTCTAGTTTCTGGTCTTCATGCTTATATACCTTTCTGCTTTCTACCACCACTCCCTGGGATTGAAGGCTTGCTTTCTGGGATTAAAGGTGTGTGTCACCACGCCTGGCGGTTTCCAATGTGGCCTTGAACTCACAGAGATCCAGAGGGATTTCTGTCTCTGGAATGCTAGGATTAAAGGCGTATGCTACCACTGCCTATCCTCATGTTTAACATTGTGGCTGTCCTGTTCTCTGACCCCAGATAATTTTATTAACATACATAATATTTTGGGGAACACAATACCACCACAAGAAAAGACTGGAATTGGGGAGCATTGGGGGAGGAGGTGGCGACATAGTGCAATGGAAACTCCATGGAATCTATGAGAGCAACCCTAGCAAAGACTCCTAGTAATAGAGGACAGGGCAAGGTTTCAAGTTCAGAGATTGGGACACCAATGCAAACACTGGAAAGCTCTTGACACATATTTCATCTCAGGTTCCAGGTGGTTTTAAATCTATTTATTTCTGTTAAGGAAGATCAAGATGTTAGATCTCAAAGATGTTTATCTTTGGGGGATAAAGGTAGCTTAAAAAGGACATCCTAGAGATGTACCTCTCACTTCTAAATTAGAAGACTAAATCCTCAGTATGTACAAGGAAGTTCAAATACTTATGGCTAGGAGCAGAAAGATTGGTAGGTTATAAAGTATTTACATGTAGAAGGATTAACTTCAGAAAATACTGTCCAACAATGAATATTATTTTGCATCCTCATCTTTGATATCTTTATACTTATTTTTAAGAAACCAAGCTCTTTCATGTTGTTTCTGAATTATATTTAAATCCATCCATGGAGTACTGAACAATGTTTTGATGAAGTGCTAGCATGTTAATCTTCAAAGTTTATTCATCATGTCTTTATGTCTTGCTATGAGTGGAATTAAGAATGTTAATTCCAGTTATTGTTTCTGGAAGAAATATTTTTTTTTTGGTCAGGAGTTAATTCTCACACCCCAGACTCCTTCTAAGACTATTCTTACAAGTATATATTAAACATTAATTGGTTCCAAAGGGGTAAGTATTCTCAGAGATACCTGCAAGATTAAATTTTCTCGAGTAAAGAGCTGAAGAAAGTGTTTGAAAGGAAATTCCCCCTTTTAACTCAACTCTGGAATATTATCTCTTCAATAAATACTTTGTAGTTGTTTGCTTGCTTGGTTGATTTATTTGAGACAGAGTCTCATGGTGTAGTTCTGGCCAGCCTGGACCTCTCAGAGAACTATCCCTGCCTACCTAGTACTAGGATTGAAGGTGTGAGCCACTCATACTCTTCACTAAATACTTATTAGACAACTACCATGGATTAAGGTCTTGGGTACAGTGCTGAGTAAGAAACTTTCATTTCTCAAAGATTTCATAATAGACATATTTCTTCTTTGATAATAATATAACCAGGAATGGAATTTAAGGCAAAATATAGGGGGCGAGCTGAGTGGCAGTAAAAGTCAGTAATTCTCATGCTTGAAGCCAACATTTGAGGCCAGCCTGAAAACCAGTATGTACCTGAAAACAAAGAGGTCTCACTCATTCAAATTGGGAGTACCAGGCTTATGTCATACAAGGACACTGAATATTGGTCAAAACTGGATGTTTGTGTTTCTTCTGGGGTGAATGTGTGAGAGGTAGTTTTGGGGTTTTATCAAAGATATACAAAGATAGATACAAGTGAAAATAATGAGGATATATTTTGATCAGTATTATTACAGGATAGTTCTAAGAAAATGTGAACTTTTGATTTTAAGATCAGAATGGCTTGATTTATAACAAGAGTGAGTGAGTAGGAAATATGTAAGGAGTGGCTTCAGAAAGATACAAATAGCTGCTTCTACAGAAAATAGTGAAAAAAAAAAAAAAGTCACAAGGGTCAGCCAGTTTAATGCAGTTAAGATCACTTTGTTTCTAATAGTATCCACTCAGTAACATTAAGATACTTATTCTCCAGTGTTCTGATAAATCAAGAAGAATCTTTTGATGGTCTTGAGTCGCACGCACCGGCTCCCCCCCCACCTTTGTGTGGGGTCAAGGGTGCTTAAGGTCCCTTTACCCACGGGTTGTTAGAAATTGTTATGCATGTTTAGATATTTTTAAACTAAGTTTGTGATCTACTTGAAACCAGGGTTCAGAGGAATCTTACTTAGTCATTGAGGGTCTCCATTAGGAGACAAAACAGTTTTATCACCTAATTATAGACCTTACTCCACTGTCTTTAAACTTTGTACTTATTGGAAATATAGCCAGTGTTTCCAATAATAAGTTTGTTTTATTTATCTATGCAATCCAAAAGTTCTACCTATTTCTCAAATTATATATTTTCTACTTAAATTGAGTTAGGTCAGAAGAAAAAACTTCTAGACACATTGGCTTGTTCACTTGTCATGTACAAAAAAATTATAAAAAAGGGTATATTCAAAATAAATCTGTAGTGTCTCAATCCCTCTGACTCCTACAATCTTTCTTCCCCCTCTTAAATGAGAGAACATGGCCCATTGAATAAACTAAGCAGGGCTCACATGGGTTCATAGAGACTTAAGCAGCAAGCATAGGGCCTGTATGTGTCTGCATCAGGTCCTATGCGCATAAGTTATGACTGTTAGGTTGATGCTTTTTGGGACACCTAGCTGTTAAGTGGGTGTGTCTCTGACTCTTTTTCTTGCTCTTAGGACTGTTTTCCGCCTCTTCAGTTGTATTTTTTAGCCTTAATATAAACATTTTTTTTTTGCCTTGTCTTATTTTATTTTGTTTTTTTTCCTGTTTGGCTTTTGTGTCATGGAGGACTGTTCTTTCCTAAAGATGAAATGGAAAAGGAGTAGATCTATGGGAAAGGGAAGGTGTGGGGTAGCTTCAAGGAGTGAAGTGGGAGAACTGTGGTTTAGGATGTATTGTATAAGAGAAGAATCTATTTCCAATAAAAAAAATTAAAAATAATCTATTGACTTCCAGTGGACATATGAAGTAGTTTTGAACATATTGTCACCTTAGATTATATTAAAGGTTATTTATAAGAAGATGAATGATATATAGAGGAAAATATAGAGTTCTAGTAGATTCCAAAGGTAATCAGAATAGAAAGAAAAAAAATCCTGGAAAGAAGAGCCCATTAAGCCAAATTAAATATTACATTTGTCACATTTTTCTTAGACTCATTGATAAAACTTAGGCTAAAATTAATGCCAGACCAAGAAAGATGTTCAGCAAAGCATGATTGTCAACATGCAAAGAACTTTCTTTAAGCCATGTCAGAGAACAACAGATTTCAGAACCTAAAACTGCTGGAGTTAGAGATTTCAAATCCCAGCAAGGAAAGAGGGACAGTGTCTGTGACATTTGAAATTCCTTCACCAAAACCAACTGTTATTTTCAAGATGTACAAGTTCAACTGTAAATTAACTCATGATTCTGAAAAACTTAATGGATCATTCCCAATCTGCATTGCTACATATGAGGCAAACACAGAGTGAACAACATCACCAAACAAAGAAGCCCGAATTGTCACATCAGTGCAGACAAACTCGACTTTCCTAACACTCTGAAGTACCATCTGATAGTAAATCAGTCCAATCGTACTGGAATTGAATCTTCTCATTCAAGTGCTGAGTGGAAAAAGAGATCCAAATTTGATAGATGGATATGATCTTCTATTTACATCTGATATTTTTCAAACAAATACTCTACAATTTTGTAGTGCTCTTTTAAAATTTGCTTTCTTTTTCACTTAAATTTTAAGTTATCAAAAACACAGTGTTTCATTACCTTTTCATGTATGAATATGATTAGATTTAGACTGAAAAGAAGAGAAAAAATTGGTATTTTCTTGTCGCTTCCTGTCTTTCCATAGTTCCTCCTGTATTTTAATGTCATAAATACACACTGAATTCTGAATCTAGATGAGACAGGACATGTTCAATATTTGTCTTCCTTAGTTTGCCAATTTATTTTCCTTAACATGCTAATATTCAGTTCCACCAGCTTTCCTTAAAATGAGGTAATTTCATTTTTCTGGCTCAATAAAATTCTATTGTATTTGCATAGCATGTTTTAATATATACATTAATTTATTAATGTACATTGAAGAAGGATGTCTTGACTATTAGGAACAAAGTGGAAATAAACACGGGTATGAAAATATTTCTATGGTATGCTCTTGTGGCTCCATTTGGGTTAAAAAAAACAGTTGAATAGCTGGGCTAAGGACTAGAACTATTATAACTTTTTCAGCAATTTTCATACCGACTTCTACTGGGGCTGCATGCAGCCGTGTATGTGGCCCCTCTTTCCCCACATCCTAACCAGGATTTAATATCCTTTTTTTCCTTTCATGAGAGACATTCTGACAGGGGTATGATGGAATCTCAAAACAGCTTTACTTGCCAATTTTCCTGATGTGGTAATGACTTACTTTTCAGAAATTCAGTGTTTTATTCCAGACTTTATCACCGAGTAGATAATATCCTTTGAGTCTATTTAAAAATATATACTTAATTTGATATCCTACCCTTTACTCAGCCTATTTAAATGGAACATGTCCTTCAAAAAACAATGTAACCATTATTATACCTTTGATTCTCCTCATAATCTGCTTTTACAAGTTAAAGTAATTGCATAACTTTAATCTTAAACTATGTATTTTCCAAGCCTCTGACTCAAAATAGTGTGTTTGTACATACAATATGTATGTGCTTGTGGGTGTGTATGTGTGTGTGTGTTAATATTTCCCTGAAAGCAGTCAAAAAAGACTTTAAAATTAAATATCATCTGTGAATATTGACTGCAACATGTAGATACAGCTTGGTAACATCTGTCTGTAGTTATGAGTGCTATTCTGGGTCTTCAGGGGTCAATAAAGTAACCTTTTCATTTATAGAATTCTTATAAATTTTTGTAGAACAAAACCCCTACTTCCTGCTCATTCCAGTTTTTACATATGCTATTGAGGAATTAAAGGTTAAAGTCCTTTCTTAGAGTCAGACAAAGAATAGAGAAGCAAAAGAGAAAGGGTTGGACGGAAGACACAGAGAGAAGAGGAAAGTCCAGCTTTCAGTTTAAACTACCTCAAGGACACAGCCACACCCAATGCCTAAGGACATTGAACATCTTTCTTTAAATATTTTCTGGTAATTTCTATTTCTTCTTTTGAGAAACTCATACCCAGTTTCTTTCATCCACTTACAGACTGGCTGGTATCATTTTTTTCCATGTTTAAATTTTGTAGTTGTTTGTATATTCTAGACATTAATCCCCCTGTCTGATGTGAAGTTAGAAAAGATTAACCATCAGTCAGTGCATGGGACCTAATGAAATTGAGATGATTAGAATGCATATTAACTGAAAAGGAAACTGAGGCAGCCACAGCATGGGGAAGCTCTGCCACTTATACATCTGACAGAAGATTTTTCTCTATTTTAGACATGGGACATAAAAACTACTAATAAAAAAGCAACTCAATTTAAAAATCTGGACTTTGGGCTATAACATAGTGTGAGCAGATGAACAGATGTAAGTGGATACAAATTATTTTCAAATGAGTTCAACATCTATAACCATCATGGAAATACAATTTTGTTTTATTCTAGTCAAAACTGCTAATAGCAAGAAAATAAATGACTACTAGATTTTCAAGTGTTTTAGAGTATATGTTTTCAGAATATACCATACTTATCCTCTGTTAGTGGTACTGAAGATTGAGCCCTAGAAAACAGGCTGCTCATTAAGATCAACAACCCACACAGGGGAAATTAAGTTATGATAAAAATGTCTCCTGTCTAGGGAAATAAATGGACAAGTACATGCTAAAGGCATAGGAAGTTTTCTGTGAGTCTGTCAATCTTGTTTATATTTTCAAAGATCCACTTCTTTGTTGCATTGTTTGTCTCTATAATTTTTAAATCAATTTTTCTAACTCCTGCTCTAATTTATTCCTATCTACTACTTTTAGATTAGCCTTTTCTGTCTATAGTACATTAGAATATATGCACTAAAAATTACTGATTTAACACTGCTTCAATATTTTTTAATCTAGGCCCATGTACATACAAACCTTTTTCTTATACATATCTTAGCTGGAGATGGGGAAATGGCTCAGTCATCAGAGTGCCAGTTTTGTAACAATAAGAATGTGAATTTGGTTGAGGAACATCGAGGTTGTTTCTAGGTTCTGGCAATTACAACTAATGCTACTGTGAACATTGTTGAGCAAGTGTCCTTGTAGAATGATTAAGCATTCTTTGGATATATGCCCAAGAGTGGTACTGCTGGGTCTTGAGATAGATTGGTTCTCAATTGTCTAAGAAACCACCATAGTGATTTCCAAAGTGGCTGTAAAAGTTTGCACTGCCACCAGCAGTGGAGGAGTGTTCTCCTTGCTCCATATCTTTTCCAGCATAATTTGTCATTAGTGTTTTTGATTTTAGCCATTCTGATAGGTGTAAGATGAAATCTCAAATTCATTCAAATTTGCATTTCCCTAATGGCTAAGGATGTTGAACAATTCTTTAATTGTCTTTTGTCCATTTGAGATTCTTCTGTTGAGAATTCTGTTTAGATCTGTACCCTATTTTTAAATTGGATTATTTGTGTGTGTGTGTGTGTGTGTGTGTGTGTGTGTGTGTGTGTGTGTTGATGTCTAGTTTCTCAAGTTCTTTATATATTTTGATATTTTGGAGATCAGCCCTCTGTCAGATGTGGGGGTTGTTGAAGATCTTTTCCTATTTTGTAGGCTGTCATTTTGTCTTATTGACAGTGTCCTTTGTCTTACAGAATTTTTTCAGTTTCATGAGGTCCCATTTATTAATTGTCGATTTAAGTGTGTGCTACTGATGTTCTATTTAGGAAATTTCCCCTGTGCCAATGTGTTCAAGGCTACTTCCCACTTTTTCTTCTATCAGATTCAGTGTAACTGGATTTATGTTGAGGTCTTTGATCCACTTGGACTTGAGGCAATATGGCAATAGATATGGATAGATATATAGGATTAAATGTGTTGGTACATTTACACAATGGAGTGTTACTCAGTTGTTAGAAACAATGACATCAGAAAATTTGAAGAAAAATTGATGGAACTAGAAAAAAAATCCTCAGTGAGGTAACCCAGATCCAGAAAGACAAGCGTGGTATGTACTCACTCATAAGTCGATATTAGCTGTAAAGGATAACCGTGGCACAATTCACAGGCCCAGAGAGGCTAGGTAATTAGGAGGGCCCAGAGAGGGACACGTGGATTTTCCTGAGAAAGGGAAATAGATATCTTTGGTAAGCTGAGGATGAGTGGGTATGGGAATATGAGGGGTTGGGTTGGTGGGGATAAAGGGGGAGAGTAATGAAAGAAATGTTTTGATAGGGGGCCATTTCAGGGTCAGGTGGAAACCTGGTACAGGGGATACTCCCACAAATCTACAAGAATGACCCCAGCTAAGACTCCTAGCAACAGTGGAGAACTGGCTATCTCCTGTGATAATATTGGTGACAAGCTTAATTTTCATCAGAGAGCCTTTGTCTAGGAACCGATTTAAGCAAATGCAGAGATCCATATCCAAGCATCAGTCCAAGCTCCAGGAATCCTGTTGAAGAGAAGGAAGGATTGTATGAGCTGGGGAGATCAAGGTCATCACAAGGGAACCCAACTAACCTAAGCTCATAGGAGCTCACAGACACTGGACCAATAGCTAAGGAGCCCCCATAGGACTGACCTAGGCCCTCTACAAATGTGTGACAGGTGAATAGCTTGGTCTACCTGTGGGACTCCCAGCAGTTGGAGTGGGGCCTGTTCCTGATGCTTTGACAGGCTTTTGGGAGACTATTCTTTACCAAGCCTTAACATAAGAGGAGGAGTTTATTCCTACCTCAACTTGATATGTATGCCATGCTTTGATGACACCCATGGGAGGCCTGTTCCTTTCTGAACAGAAACAGAGGGTGAATGGATTTGGAAGTGGCTGAAGGGAGGTGGGAGGATAAAATCAGAGATGAGGAGGGAGGGTAACTGCTGTCAGGATGTAAAATTAATGAATACATTTAATTAATAATAATAATAAATGAATGTGAGTCTGAATTCCCAGAACCAATGTCAAAAGCTAGGTATAGCAGTTAGCCATGTAATCTTTGTGCTTTGATTCCTAAAACTCATTGCCCAATCCAGGAGTTCAGACCAGTGAGAGACACTATCTCAAAAAATAAAGGTGGAGAAAGATTAGGTCAAAAGGACATGAACGCTTTTATCCAGTTTTAGACACTATATGCTATAACACTGACCTACCAGAAAAATACAGTCATGGTGCAATTGTAACAAGATTGTTTATAGGGGAAATTTATTCTCTCTTGATTAGATCAAAGGCTCGATCCAGTGGAGAGAATTCAAACTGGATAGTAAAAATAAAAAATAAAAAGTAAAAACCTAGGCCACAGAAGCCCTAGGCCACATGGGATGTGTTTGGCTAAAATGTTCTCACTGTCTTCAAAATAAATATTATGTTTATATTCATAGATTTGTGCTATTGTAAAGCCTTGTCAATTTAGCTTAACATTACAGAGTGTACTTGCAGATAGTCACATAGTTCAAAATGGTGAGGATAAACAACTGTGAGTGCTCATACATAGATGGAGCATCTTTCAACACCCCTCATAAGGCTCAGGGAATGTTGAGGATAGGGGATGGTGGAAGATAATGTAAGAGCTGGAGGATGAGGAGTAGTGCTGTGAAAGCCTAGTGTCTGAGCATGACCTGGCTGTTAAACGTATGAACTCATAGCTGCTCTGTTTGCCTTCAGAATATATTGAATGACATTTCAGATGTTGAAAGGAAATCATTGGGAATATTTTATAACGCAGCATACACTTTCCACACCTAAACCATATTTATTTGTTGTGTATGCAGATGTGTGTGTATGCATGTGTACCTATTCCATGGTCTGATGTGTAGGTCAAAAAATAATTTGTGGGAATCAGTTCTCTTTTCCACTATGTGGGTTCTGTGGATAGAACACAGGTCATCATAGTTCATGGTATTTGCCTTTACCTGCAGTGCCATCTTGACAGTCTGCCAAATCATATAGAAAATGGTAAAAATTTACACAAGCTGAAGGTTAATTAAACTTGTCTATTTTGACAAAAATAATTTTATTACAAATAATCTGAAATTTATGTGAAAACATTTGTGGCATTTTTTCCTCTTTGGGAGCCCACCACCTAGCTCCCAAATAAATACATATAAATAAAGACTTATTCTTAGTTATGAATGCTCATCCTTACCTTGACTTGTTTCTAGCCAATTTTTCTAACTTAAATTATTCCATTTCTTTTTAACAACATTCTGCCTCCAGTCTTTTCACCTTTTTTATTCTATGTATTTTTCTTTTCTCCATACTCCATGACTGGCTGCGTGGCTGCATGGCTGGCACCTGGCATACTTCTCTCCATCTCCTTTTTTGACACTTCTCTCTTTTCTCTTAATGTGAGAAATCATGGAGTCTATTTAATGGGAGATATGTCTTATAGTCCAGTAAAGCTGAGCTATGTCCTATGCTGATTTGCCTAGTCCAAAATTTCAGCATCCAATACCACGAGGAAATGAATAGAGCAACATACATGTATTGCAGGTCTTAAGGGTCCCAAGCAGCCATGCCCCAGGGGCATGTACTTCAAGGTGTAACAGTTATCTGCTACCTCACTAGGGGCAGTGCTTCAAGGTCATAGCTAGAACAGCTACCCACTACATCACTCCTTTTTGTCTAAATAAGAAAGTTCTAACCTAACACAAAACTATATACAATAGAAATGATATTATGTATTATTGTGAATGATTATTATTATCCAGAAGAAATAAAGGGTAATGACCTAAACAAAACAGAACTACAACCAACAAGAATTACATCAAACTAAAATCCAGAGGTGTCCAGAACATAGGTAAATGGCATATTACAGAGATTATTCCAAAAGATGTCCTATGCTGAAGAATATAAATCTAGTACTTAATATGTTCTAGATAAGATATGAGAACATTGTAACTGTAACTATTAGCCTTCAACCGCATCAAAGACCTAAGAAGGAATATAATAATATCTGAGAAATGGGAAATGTATGCAAGCAATTTTCAAAAATCTTTTGAGAATAGTCAGAGATAGCTGGCAGTCAGGACAGTTGCCTAAAGTTTCTTAGCACCATTGGAGCAACCAATTTAGTTATATGCCTAGAGTATCTGACAGACCATTTTCAGAAGCAAGAATTTTGAAAGACCTTCTTACACTGTCTTGGCAGAGTTTAGTAGCTGCTCTTCCTTGTGTCACACTCATCCAGAAAGGACAGCAGTCAAGGCAAGGGCAGTTCTTTGTCTAGCAGGCCATTATACACCCAGAAGAAGACAAACTTCCATATGGAGTGTCTTAGAAGCTCAACATTCTCTCAGGATTAGGCCTTTGATGCCAGGAGCAATTGTGTCTCATGTCAACAGAACTCTAAGCTATCAAAACAGTTAAATGATATATTATCTAGGTTTATGAAGTATTTAAAGATTACCTATCCATCTGACCTATGTATTTGTAAATATGGACAACCTAACTAACATATCTATAGAAATGACAAGCATGGGTGACTATAAATCTGTAAGTTTTAGCTACCTAAATACAGTCTGATTGGTTGGGGTTTTTTTATAGTATCTTATACTATTAATACCAGAAACATGAATTGATCTCTACTCCACTTTTGAGATTGGAGGAATTTTAAACTGGGTATTCCATTGCTGTAACAAATCTCAGCCCCAAAGATTCACTGCTATATTTCCACATATGGCTTCAGCCTTCCTCTCTGTCATTCTGGCCTTATACATTCAACCCATCTCAAACTTTGTTTTACCTGAGATAGTGTTCCAATCCCTAGGAATTGGACATTTACCTCTTGAAGAGGCCAATTCTGGTGCCACAGTTTTGGTGTAATTATAGTCACATCCACATTTGTGTCTATGAGGCCCTCCACAACAATGTCATTAACTTGTACGCCAAGCTTTTATCTTTGTACATTTATAGAAGTCTGCCAAAACATTTGTTTTATGGTGTTATGTGGAGTTTTTGATCCCTCTATCAAAGCTGTTCTATCATCCAGTGCAGTATTGTTCTTTACATTAGACACCAGGTTATTTATTTGCCCTGAAGAGGAATTTCTTCCATACTGGTGGGAAATGTTTGGACCATGCTGGATTTGGGGGCCTGCAAGAGGCCGCCCAAGGCATTTTCCATGGATAATGGGTTGTTTTGTATTTCTATTGTTGATCTGCATTCATTGGCCCAGTGTCAGCCTTTGTCACATCTTCTGCATAATCCAGAAGGTTGGAATCTCTCTTTTGGGTTATTTCTATAAGGAGTATTGCTTCTAGGAGCACAATGTTTACAATTTCTTCTCAATTAAACATTTGCACCTTGAGGCCTCCTTCTACCTCTGGAAATCGCCTCCTCTATCCAAGCCTCATTACCATAGTTAAGAGACTCAACACCTTTTGTCTATTCAATCCATTCTTCCAAAGGTGGTGACCCAGATTTAAAGGTGTAAGTATTCTTTTGCATTCTGTATTAGTATTGTTAAAAGTGAAGGATTCAGTTAATGCTTTTCTTAGTTCTTGGCCTGATACTGCCTTGTTTATAGCTGTGGACAGCCTTTGTAAAAAATCTGTAAATGATTCTTGTGGCTGTTGGAAAATCTTCATATATAACTCAGTTGTTTTCCCTGAGTCTGCAATTTTCCCCAAGCATTTAAAGCTGCTGTATGGCATAAGCATATTGTATGCTTATGAAAATTAGCTTGTGCATTTCTGTCAGCAAAGCGGCCCTCACCAAGAATTTGATCTTGGGGAGGTCTCAAAACCTCTCATCTTACCCTGTTGTTCAGTGTTCTAGCTTCTTCTCTCAACCAGTTTTTCCATTGTAACTGCTGGCTATATTCTAAAACAGCTGAGATTAACTGATTCCAGTCATCTGATATGATTCTATTTGTGGAAGACCACCTATTTAACATCTACTTTACATATGTGCAGTGTTGACCACAGGTGACTACCCCCTTCTTAATGTTTTTTAATCCCTCATATGCATAGGTTGCAAGATATATTCTACATATGGCTCAGGATGTTTATCATCTGCTAGCTTCTCACAGATGTTAACAGGATAAGTCATTGTATAAGAGCCACCTGGCAATGTTATGACTTGTATGACCTTGCCCTACTGCTTATTAGTTTCTTTGTTATCTTTACTGAGAGATTCTTCCAGAGCTTGAAATTGATTAACTACTGCCTGTTGCAGTGTTTGATCCTCCTCTGTTGTAAAGGATCCTAGAGATTTCATGGAATCATACAAATTTTTATGTTCTTCTGAAACATGCAATTCCATAGACTTTATTTTACCAATTAGCAATGATCTTTCCGCCTTATGAATTATTTGAATAGCATTAACATTGCTCTGAACAGTTATTATTTTAGCCACAAGTATTCACATTTGTTATCAATAGAATTAAACCTGGTTGTACAGTTATTAATGGGCTGAAGTTGTTTTGGTAAGTGATCAGATTCCAAAGAAAGAATCCTTTTATTTAAGTCTTCATTACTACCTTGTAAAGCCTGTATCAGTCCCATTAATGCCTCATTTTTTGTTATTATTATGCCAATTTTTTATTGATATGATGTGGATGACTATGCTAATTGCCATTATATTTAAC
>CABHPQ010170885.1:9338-23435 GCA_902168405.1 Peromyscus aztecus
AGAAAGAAAGAAAGAAAGAAAGAAAGAGAAAAAGAAAAAAAAAGAAAGGAAGAAAGAAAGAAAGAATTAGGGAAAGGAGGGGGAAAGAGACAGGAGTTGTTTATAAAGAAAACAGTTTTAAGGGAAGCGGGAAGAATCAGAAGAATAGTCAATACGTTGGCTAAGATTTTGAAGCTAATTTCCTCTTAATTATCTAGACTTGGTTACACTCATAGCTAATTTCATGAACTACTTCTAGTGGTAGAGGACTTGGAGACACAAGGGAAACTCCAGGATTCCCAAAGGCTCGCCAGCCCTTTGAGATGTGTTTCAGATGGATTACAGGACCAATATTCCTCAAATGCTTGTAAGAGGGAGAGAGGTAACTTAATGGATGCAGTAAAGCATGTTGGGGAAGGAGTGAAGCATGCTGGGAAGGCAGTGATACTAGCTATGATGAGGTGAAGCATATTAATGCTCCCTTCAGGGATACCCCAATTGTACTGCTCTGGTTGGGCTTTGCCATGCAGCCTTGCCTTGGTCTGCCACATCTTCTGCCTTTTCAAATATTGGAAACTAGTGAGAATTTCCTCTGGTCTTGACTTTTGCTTATATCATAGCTACCTCCTATTACTTATAGAATTGGAATCATAAAACCGTGGAAGCTATTATCAGATTTTCACTAAAAAAAATAACCAATAGTTCATAAAGATTCCATTTTTAACTACTCCAGAATATTATCTTAGTAATTTTGAGTGAGAATATAAAATGTAAAATGCACCAGATAGTTTCCCTGACCTCAACAGTATGGTCTCTTTCCATAAGAGTCCACTAATCCATATAGGAAGCTGAATAATCGTGATGGCGACTTGGTGGGATGCCTGAAATCTGATGTCTGTTTTAATTTGCCTCTCACTTTATGGTAAACCGAGTTCTTGAGTGTACCTAAGTTCTTCTTGGTTGGATACAATGGCTTTCCTTGTTCTCTTGATGTGATGGGGATCCGTGGTCTTCTGGTTTTCTGATTCCAGTCTAGGGAGCCAAGAGTCCTGAGACAAGGGAGAGGTGCCATGGCAATTATTCAATGGATTCCTCAGGGATTCTAATCATGGCATTATTAGGATATATGAATAATACAAAATTTAGCATGGTCCTGGCATATGTAAGTTCTCAACAAAACTTCTTTTGATTAGATTTTTGTTTCTAGGAAAATAATTCATATAGTTTATGAGCTTAAATAGTATTTCCCCATGTCTGCCATAAAAGACTGGTTTTGCCATGTAGATAAGCTTGATTTTAGCTTTCCTGCTTCTATTTAGAAATTTCTGCATCTCCCTATACTCATCTCTGAGTCTCTGGGTCCACTCTAATTGTTAAAAAGTATTCCTCTGTAAACAATTCTAGAATTTTTCTGCTGTAGGCATGCCATCTGCTTCCTTGAGGCTATTTGATACTTGAAGCCATTGCCATCTTTTTTTTTTTAACTCTTATTTGTGTCCAGTTCAACAGCCTCTATATGCGTTCTTTAAAAAAAAAGATTATTAATTGTGTGTGGATATGTGTGTGCGTTCATGCCTACACATGAATTCAGGTGCATGTAGAGACCAGAAGAAGATGCTAGATCCATATGAACTGGGGTTAACAGACAGTTCTGAGTCACCCAACATTAGTCCTGGAAATTGAATTTGGCTCCTCTTCAAGAGCAGTGTGTGCTCTTAACAACTGGGCCATTTCTCCAGCTCTATGTTCATTTACTTATAAATAGTTGGTGTGAGTCTATTAGCTTGGATTTGTCAGTTTGATCTTCTAGAAAATTTTATTCTAATAGAATAATAATATATATTATTTCTGTAACTGAATTTCTGAATTGCTATACCATTTGCTTCTTTTTGAGGTTACTTATTTTTTTTACAGTGTTCACCTTTTTATTTTGACTTTCTTTAATAACTTAAAAAAAGGTTGGTATGCTTTTCAAATTTAAGTTCTTTCATCTTAAATTTTTTTTAAAGGTCTAATGATGCAGTTTAAAATCCTGCTATTTCTATGACCATTTTATTGTTACACAATGTTTTATTATGAGGTCATCTTTAATTGTGGGAGAGAAAGAGAGAGAAAGAAGGGAAAGGAGATAGAAAGAGAGATCTTGTGAAAATTGGGAGAATCTCCGTGTCATTTGTTTCAGGAGTTCAGGAAAATGTTGATTTGAAGATGATTTTATGCTGATTTATAGCATTTGAAGCTTTATGTGGTCTGTTTTAATATTTCTGAAGACTGTCTTGGTGTCTTACTTAGTGCTCAGCTGCAATCGAACAAACCACGCCTCATACCTGTGTTGGGTGGAGTTTATCTAGTCCACCCTGTAGTTAATTGGGTGTGAAGCTGCTGGAGAGCCCTAGCTTAGCAGAGGATCTCAGTTACAACTTTCATGTCTAACAAGTTAGATACATTTCTCTTCCCTCCCCTCCCCTCCCCTCCTCTCCCCTCCTCTTCCCTCTCCTCTTCTCCCTTTCTTCTCCTCTATTCTCCCCTTCTTTCTCTACTCCCTTCCTCTCATCTAAAACTAGTTTAAAAATACCAACTGCTCTCGTTCTCACTCCTCCTCCTCCTCAATCTAAGCCATCGTCGTTGTGATTATGCAGCAGTTTGGAAATGTCATGTTTATCACCTGAATGTTTCACTGGAAAATTTTTTTTGTGTGTGTTTCGCAATACATCTGAAGAAAGGTGAGTCATCATCATATATTTATTTTTATTTATTTTATACTTTCTGGTAGGAGGATTTCAGGTTATATATGTACACACATATATAACTATATATGTATAATCATATTATACATGTCATTGTACAATTAGAACCCTCGGCTTGCTCTTGAATCTGTTCTCCCTTGTGCTCAAACTTGACTAATAGATAAACTACATCATCAGTGTTTAGAATAGTTACGTTTTAATTTTTCTTCTACCTGACTTGCTATGGCATTTAGTACTCTAGTTTTATTTCATTACTATTATTTTGGTAGCTTGGACCCTACCTCTTTGCTTCATCTCTCACTCTGGATTCAACTTAGCCTCCTATTTTCTCTGCACCTTCTACCTAATTCCCGATTGCTGTGCTTCCCACAGCCCTTTTCTCTTTTCTCTTACATATTCTCCTTGGGTAATGATATCAGCCCATAATGCCTCCCAGCCATCCTAGTCAAGTTCCCAGGGTTCAGCTTATTTTAATTGATTATTCACCATCCCCAGCTGACATCTCCTAGGCACCTCAAGCATGTCCAAATCTAAATTCATTACTTTGCTCTCAGCTCTTCCTCATTTTGAAAACTTTATTCTTAGTGTCATTGTCAAGTTAGACAGGAATAAGATTTGCCCTTTCATGTTGGAAGCTGTCTTAGAACAAAAAAGACCTTGACAACACCAGAATGTACCCTTTCATGCATCAGAATTATAAACAGAATAATGAGCTTTTGTGTGTGTGTGTGTGTGTGTGCGCGCGCGCGCGCGCGCGCGCGTGCGCTTCTCACCTCCACCCCCCACCACATCAGCATTTTTCAGTGCTTACCTTTCTTGAGTTTAGTTGAGTTGCCTGGATCTATGTCAGATCATGAAAAAGACTTGTTTAAAATTTAAAGGCAAAAAAGTTAGGACTAAGTGGAAACACATGCTGCATTTATTTTGTACTTTTTAGGTGGGATGCTACATAGGCTATGATGGCCAGAAGTTTACAATGAAGACATAAAATAAAATTCTATCCTGGTGAAATGGCTGTAAATGGTTACAGGTAATAGAGGGGACATTATTGTCCTTTAAAGGGTCCAGTTTGATAAAAGGTCTGAGCCAACATCTGTATAGTTTATGTTCCAGCTACTCAGTTTGTTAGTTCCTCTAGCCCCAAGAACTTTTGACTCCTTTGGGTTTTTGTCCATGCTTTCTCATAACCTGTGGCACGCCAAAATGTTACTCACCATTCAAAACTCAGGTCAAATGCTGCCATCACTCTGAAGCCATAACCCTTTGAATCATAATTAATTGCCCTTTTTGTGCTATTCTCTTTCCACGTATGATTGTTTTCTGTTAAAATAAAATATATAACATAATTAACCTGTTTTAATATTCTCCAATGCACTATACAGGGTTAAGTATAATCACACAATGAAAGATCCTACATGCTTAATTTGCATGACTGAACCTCTATATCCACTAGACAGCAACTCTCCATTTCTTTTTTCTCTCGGGTCCTGACAAACGCCATTCTCTTGTCTGCTTTTATTAGTGTCATTGCCTTAGCTACCATACAAAAATGAAATTGAACAGTGTTTGCCATTGTGTGGTTGGCTTACTTCATTTAGAATGATGTCTCAAATTCCTTACATGTCATAGCATGATGGGCTTTCCTTTTCAAAAGGCTGGGTGTTCCACTGAATTATACATAGTAAAACCATCCATTCACCCACAGTAGGATGTTCCATAACTTTCCAACTTAACTTTTGAGGACAATACTGCAGCAAACATGGTGTGTAAATATCTCTTTGAGACTATTTTCAAGGTTTTGGAACAATATTTAGAGAAGAGTTTGTTGAGTTAGTCATAGGCTAGTTCCAGTTTTTGGAGTGAATCTTTTTTTTTTTTCCACAGTGGCTGCACCATCTATAATTCTACCAATATTACATGGTTTCTTCTTTTTCCATATCCTTTCCAGAAATTATAATCTCCTAGTTGTTGATATAATGTGTATGACATATATCAATATGCCAAAAATGTTAGTTCTGTCTTGCATTTTAGTGAGTTGTTTTGTTCTATGGTTTTTATTTTATTTTATTTTTGCTAACTCACCATGGTACAGGACCTGTCTAGTACCTAGCTCATCGTAGGTTCCCTATGGTTCTTTGTCATGTGTGATGGCTGTTCTTGGTTGTCAGCCTGACTGTATCTGGAATGAACTACAATCCAGAGATGGAGGGCACACCTGTGAGAGATTTTCTGCTTGAAGTGGGTGAATCCACTTCTGGTCTGAACCTTTGAGGTAGGAAGCCACACACTTGTGATCCAGATCTTGAGGCCGGAAGACACACCTTTAATCTGGGCCACACCTTCTACTGGAAGCCTATATAAAGAAGGAAACTCTTGTTCTTTGCTTGCTTGCCTTCGCCTTGCTAACACATCCGTTCCTTCACTGGCATTGGTGCGTACTTCTTTTGGATTCTAGTATATATTGAAGACCAGTTGAGACATCTAGCCTTGTAGGACTGAGCTACTACTAGATTCTTGGACTTTCTGTCCACAGTCAGCCATTGATAGATTAGCTGGACTGCAGCTTGTAAGTCATTCTAATAAATTCCATATATACACACATATGTTTATATATACATGTATTAATCATATATATTAATATAATTATATTTACATATATATTAATTATATATATTCATTCCACAAGTTCTGTGACTCTAGAGAACCCTGACTAATACATTATGTTATAAGGTAAGTAATCCAAACCTTATTTATTGGTCATTTCTCTGTTATCATATTTGGAAAACTCTGATCTTTTTAATGTTAGCCATAATTACGGGTCACTATTATTCCCTTTTCCATCACCTTCTTGTAGTTATTTCATCACCATTTCAAAACAAAGTTTTAAAAACAAAATAGTTAAATTGTTTCATACATACTACTTTTTTTTTTTAAGTAAAGTGTTGCAAGACTTGGGGTGGAGTTCAGCCATAAAACCCTTGGCAAGCATTCGTTAGGCCCTGGGTTCAATCCCCACAACCACAAAATGGTGTTACAGACTATAAGTTAATATGTCAACGTGTACATAGTATGTTTACTTATGGCAAGTATATCTATAAGAAACTATTTAACATATGATAGACTGAACTTGATAACTGACAACTCATGGCCAGTGAAGAAACTTGCTGAAGGCAGTTGGAGCTACTTGATTTATTGAACTCAATGGGGGAGATATAAGACTTTTTACCCTGTCTCTTTTAGTGATGTACTCTTGGGTCCTCAGCATTTTCTATTACAGCTTGCTAAAGCACATCAATAAATCTCTACATTTTTACTTGTGGTGATATTTTATCTTTCTCTTGGACATTTGCTCAGATATGATCCTTTTGAGGATTTTTTAAAGGCTGTCTCCCTCGTAAGATGGCCCATGATAGCCAAAGACCGTGTACACAGTAGAAAAACGGGAGGAGGACAGCCCGGCTCTTACATATGGTCCCGTCACATTAGCTTAGATCAAAAGTGCTTATTCTGTTTTTCAGTCCTGTGCCACCTGATACTTGAATATGACTTTAGGCAAACTAAAAAAGCGTGAGCTCTCCCAGGCGTTCAGAAGGCCACACTTGAATTTCTTAGGACTTGAACTGAACCATGTCCAGAGGGGCAAGCTTAGAGACCAAATGTCAGTACTAGTGGGAGAAATTCAAAACATTTTCTAATTTGTGAGGCTGAATTCTGTAACAAAAAGAATAATTATATCTATCTATATTTATCGATGTATCTGTCATCTATTTATGTATGTATGTGTGTATATATATATATGTATCTATCATCTGTCTGTCTATATTCATCTATGTATCTATGTATGTATCAATCATGATCATCACATGTCTATCACCCAACTGTCTGTCTATCTATCTATCTATCTATCTATCTATCTATCTATCTATCTATCATTTATCTATGTGTATGTATGTATATATATCATCTATGTATGCATGTATGTGTGTGTATATATGTATGTATGCATTTATGTATGTATGTATGTATGTATGTGTCTATCATCTATCTATGCATCTACTTTGTCTGGACAAGGCAAAACTTATTTTTGGTCAAGATATTGTGCTTGGAAGAGCAAATGCATATAGATAGGACATGCATTTGGTTTTGATTCTAACTCAGGTGGTGACTGTGTCTTTTTTTCATTGGCTAGGGTCTAACTCCCTGGTTTTATTTGATTGGCTAGTCTTAAAAGAACTGGCATTTGTCTAGGCCATCAAATTGCTAGAATGTAGCAGGGGGTCTTTGTTTAAACAAAGGTGTTACCAGGTGGATTAAAACATTTGCATAGTGATCTTATAACATGGGGAATAAAAAAAGTCATGAGTTTTGTAGTATTTGATAGAAAAGATCCATATGTACTATGTCTTACAAATCCATTCATCATTTTTAAACATCCATTTCTTCAAATTCTCTTTCTGTCTTATTTTGGAGTATGAAACTGCCGTAGGAGTACCTGTTCAGTATTAGTTGCCTTAATATACCCGAGTTAGGCTCTTAGTACAAGGAGTTAATTATTCCATCAATTTCATTAGAGTGGTTTAAGATAAGCCTGATTTCTTAGGGGTGGGTCCTTGGCTAGGAGACTGACCTAGCTCCATTGGAGCATTAGCTTTGCTCCCAGGGCAGATACTCTAGTCTCTTGATCAGGACAGATTTTCTTTTATCTGAACAAGCCTTCATTACTACTTCAACACTTTGCCTAGGGGTTCTAGATTAGAGCTCCCAAAGCACTTTTGGCTTATTTGGGCTCAAGAAAAGATGGAGATGCCAAGAGTCCCAAGGACATCTCTGGCTTTTGGCCAAGAAAGAAACTGGTTGCCTTTTTTTTTTTTTTTTGGTGGAGGGTCTTTATCCTAAACTGCCTAGTGAATTCCTGCCACCTGTTCTTATCAGCCCTCCTCCTTCTGGAGATGTAACACAAACTGCCAATTGGGACTTCGGGGTGATGACTGGCCTGGCTTCTTCCATCTGAATTTAAGGCATTGAGTATGGCGATTTGGGTACACCCAATTTAGATAGTGAGTCAATGTGAGACCCTGACTATAGATGTAAGGAGGAAAGGAAGAAAAACAACCATTTAATATATAGTAAAGATTCAGTATTTGTGAAAGTGATTACAAAGGTAAAACTTCAATGAAAATGCAGCAACAGAGTCCAGTTTGTTCTGGGGAAATGCTTGCACTACTCCTATGAACAAAAATCCCTGAAAAGAAGCTATGCCTGGCCGTGAACAAAATCTGAAAGGAGTTTGTGTCTGTAGAGCCTGATGGACTGAGTACAATCTCAGTACTGTGGAGAGACTGGAATTTTGTAGGCTCACCTCAATGCTAGTACCTGCGTTTTGCTACTTGGCGTGCTCACCTCCACAATAGTAGGGATGCAACATCCCCTGCTTCCTTTTGGGATCACACCTGTTTATTTGTTTATACCTCTGGGCAGGGTCTCCTGAGATCTTGGGACAGCCTTTAATTTTTGGCTCTTTGATATCTGCTCCTCAGGAGGCATGGAGGTGAGCAACCCCTCACCAGTCGCTGGTATTGATGCTGGGATGACCAAGATCCCTTCTTTGTCCTTTCCACTGATCCACATTTTGTCCCATGGGACATCAATAAGCATCACTGTCTAGATTTTGCATCCCTAACCTTGTTGACAGCTACTGCTCTTGTGGCTGGTCTGAGCTTCTGCGATTTGAATAATTTCTGCCTTCCTGCTTCTCCAAACCAGGAACCTCTACCTTCCAGACATCCCCAGAATTACCTCCTCGTCCGCTGCTCATAAGAAATTGTCCTCTACAGTTTCCGGTTGGGCAGACTCATGATCTCAGCCCCACCGAGTCAGTCTTCCGCTCTTAACGCTGTGTCTTGATGTGAAAGGATCAGCTTTCTGGAGATGAGGGACAGACTGTGGTGAATGTGACATCACAGTATTCTGCCCTCACTTATCTTGGTAACAGGTGGCTCAGTCAGCTGGGGTCTTCTTGAGGACACTCTCCCAGGCCTCCCTCTGACCGTATGCACTCCAGTCCAGATGGTGACATGATTCCCCAGAGTCCTGAATCAACTAACAGGAGATGGCAGGACTATGCTAATTTTGCCCAAGGTCTAATACAAGCATGGATTTTTTTAAATTTTACTTTCTAATTTTGGATAAAGGAGCAAACCTTATGTGAAAATCATGTTCACAATGTGGCTTTGAATTCTCTCACAGGAAGTCCAAATTTTTGTGATTAAATTAGCATTCATAAATGCCAAGGCAAGAGAGAAAATTAATTTGTCCTTACTGTTGGGAAAAAAAAACAAAGATGACTTTGGGTCATTGGATGTATTAGGTTATTCACTTCTATCTGATTTCCCTTTGCATCTTGCTGTATTAAAAAAAGGCCAAACATATTTATTCTGCTAAGACATATTGGGCAGAGATTCACCTTGGTGAGAAGTGGAAATTCCAAATTCAAAGAGTAATGACAAAAGAGTGATCTTTAAATTCTCTGTCTTTGGCCTATATAGCCAGGAATTTGTATTTTTAGATCAAGCATGAACAAACATTCTGATAGTTCTGTTGGTAGAAGGTGCGGGAGACATAGGAAAGCATTAATGCGCTTATTAATCTGGCTCCTGTTCTTTGGAGAGGGCACACCGGCTTCTGATTTCAGCTTCATTTCTTTTTAGAACACTTCACTCCGAACACTGAAACACAGCACTTCATGGAATGCAAAGTAGGACCATTAGTTCTCTTTGACCCTATTCCAGGATAATTTGACTAGAAATTAGTAACTGTCAAGTAGAGATATTTTGCCAGCGTCGAGGTAAAAGGATGCTCTGTGCTTCCTCCTTCAGGTTACCCACTTTGCACACCACATTTGCATCCAAAGATTAAGTTACTAGCCGGAGTGAGGAAAAGGATTTTCATTTACAAAACAATTATTGCTTTTTTTCTGAGGTCGTGAATTTGGTTCTCAAGATGTTTCAAAGTGCTGTCTTCCTCAATTGCTTAGTAACAAGCAGAGTTAATGATACAGTTTCAGTGACTTCATAATAAAATATTTCGGGCTTTACTCTTGAACTGATTCTTTACAAAGTATTTGAAAAGAAATTATCCCACATCTATAATATAGAACAACCCCCCCCAAAAGAAAACAAACAAAAACACAAGACAGTATATGCCTAATGCCAAAGATACTGACATTAAGTATTTTATTACATCTTATTTATTTATTTTTAAATAATTTATTTATTTGTATTTATGCACATTGGTCTTTTGCCTGCATGTATGTATGAGGGTGTCAGATTCACTAGAACAGGAGTTACAGACAGTTGCAAACTGCCATGTCGGTGCTGGGAATTGAACCCAGGCCCTCTGGAAGGACAGCCAGTGCTCTTAACTACTGAGCCATCTCTCTAGCCCCACATCTTATTTATTTTGAGAGAGGAGATGTCACAGCACACTTGTGGAGGCCAGAGGGCAATTCTTTCCTTCCATTGCTATGTGGGTCCCTGAGTTCCAATGCAGGCTGTCAAGCTTGGCAGAAATCACCTTTACCCACCAAGTCGTTCCATAGGTCCCTGGAAGTTTCCTTTCTGAAGAAAATATACTTGAAATATATCTTAAATTTTATGTTTGGAATTTATACTTATGAATTTCTCTTCTTCATCCTACCCATGACTGAAGAGAACACACACACACACACACACACACACACACACACACACAGTATTTATAATCTTTAGAGAAGAATTATGTTTTTTTCTGCTTTTCCATCCCATTCGAACTATGACTGAGTGCCTTCCCTGTGTTAGGTGTGTATCAAGTATGTAAGCTAGCTGTGAGCAATGGGATAAAGGTTACCTCTGGCTCCTAATGCACTGTGCACTTTTTACCAAATACTTCAACAGCAACTTCTTGCACATGTTCAACTGTTTTTACTCAATCATCACAGCAGTATAGTGTGTCATCCAACACTAGGTTCTTGGGACCCATGATATTGTAGGTGACTCTGGTCTCAGGGGACAGCATTGTTTTGTATCATTCCTTGCAGAGCACAGTGACAATCTGTAAGTTAAGCTTCTGCTTTTGAATAATGGAAGGGGATCACGATGATGTTTATTTACGACTTCTGAATATCCTACCTGGTGGTACCTTTGGAAATAGACATATACCTGGCCTCTAGCTTTCGTGGGAAAATGCACATTGTAGACAATGATGAACTTTCATCTCAGCTCTTAGTACTGAACGGCGTTTGGCAAGTTGGTCAGCAATGACTCTTCTTTTGTAAAGGATATTTAGTAAAATATCCTTACAGTGGCCTCAGCAGCCTGCATTCCAATGATGTTAGTAGGCTCCATGCTTTCCAGTAATCCAGAGAATATGGGCAACTTGGAAGGCTGTCAGGGTAGCCTGGCAAGAGACATCTAGGCTGAAGTCTGGAACATGCATATGGCTAAAGCATTGCCCCTGTACAATGTTTTACCATTCACCGGGGACTTCACATTATTTTTGCTTTATTCTTATGAAATCTTTGTGAAAGGGGCTGGGCTAGAGATTTGTGTATATATTACTTAAATGCCATTTAATACAGGTGAGGAAACGGATGCTCATAGAGGTAGCATGATTTCCCCCCCACACACACACCCAGGGTGACAGACATGTTGGGAAACCAAGATCATAGCCAGGCCTCTGTTTTCAGTTGTGTTTTTATTGGGGACTTCTCGTAAGAAGGGGCCATTGCTGGTTCTCTGAGGTCTGCGACATTCACACCCACTTGAATCTTCAGTTCCATTTATTTTATGTGTCCGTGAGACGTATGTCTGAAATAGAAATGTATACCATTTAGTGTATAGCAGGAAATATATTCTGGTGATATTTTTGTATATTTTACAATTTATGCTGAATGATTTGTTATGTCACCAAAACAAATCTCCTTTCTCCATTTTCAATTACCATTTACATTTCCTGTTAAGATTTTTATACCAGTCTCATCATCTAATGAATTAAATTTGCATTTATTTCACTTCAGTAAGGGCAAATTTCCTACTCTAAGCAATTTAACTGAAAAAGTTTGCAGAAATTGAATTCTGGCTTCATTCATTTTAATGGTACTGGTCATGCAAAGCAAACATCCACCCAACTTGGTAATTTTTTTTAACTTGTCATTAAAATGACTTTAAAGTATTGTAAAATTTCTAAAAGGTAATAGTATACTGTAAGTATTGTTTCCATGAGGAATTATAGCTTTTGGATATTACTATACGTACCATAAATACTTTTAGAAAATCTTAGTGTGATGTATGTGTATATATTTTATATATTAAATATATACATACACACACACACACACACACACACACACACACACACACACACGAAGCCTTAAAGATATGTTTTCAAAAACGAAGATGCAGGAAGGCATTCATATATACAGCATCACCAATATTTTCTGTTAGGGAAATCAGGCCTTGCAATGAACTTTGACTGTTCCATTCAATTTCAGCTAGAGTCATCACGTATCACATACCTCTGTAACCTCATTGATACAAAGTATCTCTCTTCCTAGCCTTTGGTTTCCTAAATTACTATCTATGCACATCTTGGTTAGAGACTAGTGTCTTTACTAATTAAATGGATGGCAGCATTTCCCAAGGGCTAACAAAGCCAAAGATCATTTCCTCTATTGGAAAAAGCCAATGGGCGTCTGACAAGACACACAATTTCTTTACATCTGTCAACCTTTCATTTGGTCATCAATGTGTAAGATGTCAGCTAGATGGTTTCTGTAGGAGGAAGTAAGCCTCAGTAATCTCTGTGAAACCCAGAAATCGCTGCTCCACCGTTCCAACTTAATGGCTGATTTTTATGCTGGAAGAACAGAGTATATACATTTAAAGTAGTAAGATCTCTGCAGATTCAACAGAATACTAAGTGAGACAGAAATGCTCTCATTGCACAACGTAATGAATCAGAAACATGAGAAACATAAAAATTTTAAAAAACATAAGCCTAAATGTCAGATTGCAGAACAACAGCAAGCCAACTTTTTACTATGTTTGATGGAATATGTTAAAGAAAAATATTGGACTTTTCTTGTAGAAACTCAGAGTTAGACACACTCATTTCCCCCCTGCATATTATTAAAATAAACTTTAAAATCAGCTTTAAATTTTAATTCTTTTCTCTACAACAAAGAATTTGTATATGATTATGAACCATTAGATGTTCAGCTCATGTAGCAATGGGAAAAATGTAGCTACATCAGTAGCTCTGAATTTTATTTTCATGCGTAGGTCATTTAAGTAGATTTATAATGTTATTACAAAGCCACTCAAATAAACAAACTAATGTGAATTATAGATGATCTAGGGACAGGAAAAACTGCAAGCCACTTTGTATAAGATCATGATTTTATATCAATAAGATTTGAAAAGCAAGCAATAAAAAATTTTATCACTGTGGCTTTGGGATCAGGGATAAATCTGGTTAAACGAGCTTGATTAAAATATAGCTTATGGCTATATATGATCGCTGGAGCTCAGCTACAGGAAATAGAAGGATGGGATCATTATAACTGATACTCTTCTAGTGCAGAATATAAAATGCAATGGCTTTTTTCAGGATATAGATTTATTTAACTTTTTACATTGTTATGATTTTTTTGGGAGGGGGCTCAGTATTCAGGTCGAATACCTACTACCCCTTTTGTAAGTGTCTGACAACTTCCATACAGAAATACTATGAACTGGATGAGTCAATAGAAACGTAACTGTCTATCAGCATGGTTGGGTTCCTCCAGAAGCTCTTCAGAGGAAATTGCATCCCAGCCTCTCTTTAACCTTCTGGCAGCTTCTGGCAATCTTTGGTGTCCCTTGGTTTATAGCTGCCTCTCTCTCCTTTTGCCTCTGTCTTCACAGAATCCCTCACCCGTGTAAGCCAGCTTTACACTACCATGACAAGAATAAACACCTGGAAGGAGGGCGAGTTGTTGTTGGCTCATTACTTTGCAGGTTCCAGTCCATGGTAATCTAGCTCCTTTGGTTTTATGTCTAGGGGCAAAGCAGAATGTGATGGCAGAAAGCCTTGGTGGAGGGAAACTACTAAACTCATGGCAGACAGGAAATGGGCAGCCAGAGCTAGAAGCTGGGGACGGGAGTTTGTGTATAATGAACAAGCCCCTTTGTACTTCTTACAGGTGGGTCCTACCTCATTCTAGTCCATCCAGTAAGAGTTCATTGATGGAATAATTTAATTCTATGCACTTTTGGTGGTGGTGGGGGGGCTCTTCACATTCAACCCAAAATACATCACTTCTGTCCCTCGAGGGCTCACATCTTTCTAGCCTTGA
>CABHPQ010170886.1:7797-25274 GCA_902168405.1 Peromyscus aztecus
TTTTTTTTTTGGGGGGGGGACAGGGTTTCTCTGTGTAGTTTTGCGCCTTTCCTGGAACTCGCTTTGGAGACCAGGCTGGCCTCGAACTCACAGAGATCCGCCTGGCTCTGCCTCCCGAGTGCTGGGATTAAAAGTGTGCGCCACCACCGCCCGGCTTGTTTGGTTTTTCGAGACAGGGTTTCTCTATGTAACAGCCCTGGTTGTCCTGGAACTTACTCTGTAGACCAGGCTGGCCTGGAACTAACAGAGATCCTCCTGTCTTTGTCTCTTGAGTGCTGGGATTAAAGATGTGGCCCACCACTGTCTGGTGGCTTCTTGGTTTTTATTTCTGATGGTCCTGGATAATTTTTCCTCTGTGTGGCTTTTCATAGCTCCTTATTTTACCTTTCTTCCCCCTTCCTTTTACTCTAAGACCACTACAAACTACATATAGTCATCAGTAGAGTACATGAGTACATGATAAATGCATTAATTTAACAAGGATTTTAAAAGCCCACAACACATGTTTTCTTGGGAAGATTCAGTAGTTAGCTTCTGTGAGCCTGGCCACAGTTAGAACCTCTGTGTTCGGATTACTCATAACATTATTAGAATTTTGAAAACTTTCTAACTATGGTTAGAAAAACCTCTGCAACATGGAACAAATGGCTGGCTTTACATTTTCAAGCTTAACAAAGCACAGGATCCTACCTCAGGATCTTCTATTGCTTTACAGATAGAGAATAAAATAACCATCCAATGACATCACTTTCAGGTGGTCTGGTTCTGGGCACCAGCCTAGGACACTGTGCCTATGGCTTGTGACCTGCAGTCATTATATGGACTTCTTCACACCAGCCCATCTGTTTTTCTGTTTGTTTTTTTGTTTTGTTTGTTTTGTTCGTTTGTTTAAGGTTTATTATATATATAGTGTTCTGCCTGCATGTATGCCTGCACACCAGAAGAGGGCACCAGATCTCATTATAGATGGTTTCAGGGCACGGTTTCAATTTCCAGTTGCTGGGAATTGAACTCAGGACCTCTGGAAGAACAGCCAGTCCTCTTAACCACTGAGCCATCCTCCAGCCCCAGATCATCTGTTCTTAACTTCCATGTCCACTCTCATCTCCTCAACTTTCCTCTGATACCTTCCATCCCGCAGGCTCCTAAACTTTATTGATGCCCATGCTGGTTCTCTGACAGATCCCTTCTCTATTTCCCATCGTTGGCCTGGCTCATGTCACAGCCCTGAATTTTTTTGTTTGTTTGTTTGTTTTTATTTTTCAAAACAGGATTTCTCTGTGTAACAGTCCTGGCTGTCCCGGAACTCACCTTGTAGACCAGGCTGGCCTTGAACTCACAGAGATCCACCTGCATCTGCATCCCAAATGCTGGGATTAAAGGCGTGCGCCACTACTGCCCGGAAATGTTTTTCCATCTGAGGGTCTGATTGGTCCTGTGTTTAAGGAGAAGCCCGCTTCTCTGTATGGTATCACACTTTAAAGTGCTGCTATCATTGGTGGCTCACTTGTCTCCACTGAGGGATTGTAAACTCTTTAAGTTCAGAAGTGTTTCATGGTGATCTAGACACAGATGAAACCCAGCCCTGCACTTAGCTCACGAGGATTCTTCATACTCAGTCACACTTTCTTGTTGTGGAATATTCCTTTACACTGTGTGAAAATAGCTCACTGTGACTGACTTAATAAAAAGCTAAACGGCCAATAGCTAGGCAGGATTTTTGGAGCAGAGAGAACCCTGAGGAGAAGAAAAAGGTGGAGTCTCCAGCCAGATGCAGAGGAAGTACATGGGCATTACATAATTCTTTACACTGTGTGAAGATATGTCACTTTGACTGGGTTAATAAAAAGCTAAACAGCCAATAGTTAGGCAGGATTTTAGAGGCAGAGAGACTGCTGGGAAGAGGAAGGGCAGAGAAGCCAGACAGATGAGCAATGAGTCAGACACACAGAATGGGATAAAGGTAAAAGCCATGTGGGAGAACAAAGATTAATAAATTGTGAGTTACTTTAAGTTGTAAGAGCTAGTTAGGAACAAGCCTAAACTATTGTTTGAGCTGTCATAATTAATAAGAAGTCTCCACTGGCAGGTGGGACAGAAAAATCCATCTTATACTTTCTTTCCACTGGTTTGTTCCTAGGCCCCCAATAATAGCACCGTTTCCTAGCTACCTTCTCTGGGCCCTGCCCCTTCCCTTGTTACTATCTCCTGGATGGTCTATTTTCTGTTCCCAGTGGTGAAGCTTATTTCATCTCAAAGCCCAGATTCCTACTTTGAGTCTTTTAATTAGTAGTACTTTGGCCATCTGGGTGCTGGGCATTTCATCCACGGCTTCATGCATGCTAAGCAAGTGCTCAATGACTGAGCTCTACTCGCAGCTTGTATTTTAATTTTTTTTTTATTGAAGTTTTGAGAATGTCATACATGCCTACAGTATATTTTGATCATATTCATCTCCCTACACTTCTCCCCTTAACTCCTCCCACGTCCAACTGCCGCATCCCACTCCACTGCTGATGTTATGCCCCCATTTAAAAAAAAAAACTATCGTAATTCCAATGTGTGCTGCTATATCTACATACATGGGTATGGAGCCACCCACTGGGACATGGTCAGACTGTCAGAGGCCACATCCTCTAAGAAAACTGAGCCCCTCCCCAGAAGCCTGCAACTGCCAACAGCTCCTTCACGAGCTCCTCCCCTCCCAATGCTATAGTGTTAACTGGCTTGGCCTTCTGCAGGTGTTATTGAAGGAACCCCAGTCACTGTTATTTCCAGACGACTGTGTTCCTCTAGGATCACTCCTGACCTCCCTCGGTCTTTCCACCACCACCCCCTCCTCTTCCACAGTGCTCCCTCAGCTCCCGTAGCTCTTGAAGCTGGTCCTTAAATTGGCACGATTTAATTTAAAAATCATGTCTTACCTGGCAGTACAATATAGATTGGAGATGATGATCATGTTCAGGACGGTGTGGTTTTAGGAATTGGAAATAGCCATATTCTTAGACTGCATCTGTGTGCACAAACTGACTAATGTTAATAAGGGTCCAAATTGAGGTTTAACTGGATTTTGAAGTTGAAATACCCTAAGATGAAGTAGGTTTGAATTATAGAAAAACCTGGAGATACATGCTATTTTTTTTTTTTTTTTGTTTTTGTTGGAGCCAGGGCTTGGTCCATGGTCAGATAGTCTTTGTGGCCACTGAGCTGCACCAGACCATCCACACTGATTTGCAAAGTTCATTTTTGCTCTTACACAAATATACCTGCCTCCCTTAGGTTTGCAAGACTTTATGGAATCCAAAAGTGAGATAAATGGTGTGATGTGTCCCCACACTCCAGAAGCAAATGTGACCCAGCGGGGGCTGATGCTAGAAGCAGACACAAAAGCAGATTTACAGACTAGGAATGCCATGCTAAGTGAGGAATGAGTTCTTCCTGCCAACAGCTGGGAATTATAAAAGGCTCTGAGGAAGGCTTCTTGTCCTTTTTCTTAAAAAAAAATTCTGTTCTTTAGTAGGAAATGGGCAGTGGAGACGTAAGCAAGTAGATCCCTGAAGTCCAGCAGCATGATGATGATGATGATGATGATGATGATGATGGCCCATGGCAGTGGGCTGGGGATGGAGGAGGGACAGGTTTGATTTAGCAAATGATTGAAGTCCACAGAATAGTCCCTTTCATTAGGGGACTTTCTCTATTTCCCTTCATTGGCCAGGCTCCTGTCACAGCCCTGCAGAAATGTTTTTTGATCTGAGGTTCTGATTGGCCCTTTGTTTAAGGACAAGTCCTCTTGAGTGTATGGTATAAGCTGCTATCATTGGTGGCTCATTTCTCTTCACTGAGGAACTGTAAACTCCTTAAGTTCAGAACTGTTTCATGGTGATACAGACACAGATATAACCCTGATGTAAAGGAAATGTCTGGGGCACTCCCAGGTAGGCTGATTAAGATGAAATGAAAAGGCTGGGATGGAGGTGTAGCCTGGGCGTGAGCTGTAGTCCCGCAGTTCTGTTCCCAGCTAATCAAAACAACACATCGCGTCCCGGTAAATAGCCCAAATAGGCTAATCCTGGACCACTGAGCTCCAGCTCCAGCCTGGCTCATTTTATTATTAAAAATAGAAGAAAAGAAAAAGTTGGCACATATTGTCAAGACATTAACATTAAATATAATTAGTGACATATTTCATTATCCATAAAAAAAACCCTCCCATCATCGATTTTTATAGCTTCAGGATTGTTAATGTTAAATTAATGAGTTGTTGCCATTATTCCAGCTGTGGGAATGATAAAGGATCAGACTGTGGGCCCCGGTCTCCCAGTGCCTCCTTTTGTCTGTCACACTTTTTGAACTTTAACCCACGGTATAAGCCATACAGAGTGGGTGTTAGGAGCAGCCTAGGCTTTCTGTAGCAATCCACAGCAGCTGCTCTGCACCTTGCATCACTGCAGGCCTATGACACACACCTCACTCAGCTCTAGAGGATTTGCTATAATCCCGTCCCCAGGAATGTCAAATCTATGGACAGATCTTTTTTCTGAATCTGTGTTTCAATGACCTGTCTGAGTGATAGTGTTGTTTGTTTGGACAGAATACTCATTGCTTAATTCCAAAGACAGAAAGGAACTAGGTCCACTGAAAGAAGATGCAGTATATTATGTGGAAATTCCTCTATGATAGAAAATTGGAAACTCTAGTTTGGGATTCTCATTTCTTGTTACATGGGGTTGAATTGTCTAATATTGGCATTATTGATGATATCATCATCTCATAATTTGGGAGAGCTCAAAGTAAATTTTTTGTGGTAACTTACAGGTGAATCAGGAATTCAAAATATGGGCTCAGTGGTTAAAAGTGTATGCTATTATTGCAGAGGACCCAAGCTTGACTCTCAACACCCTTGTTGGGTGGCTCACAGCCGTTATAGCTCTTGCTTCAGGAGATGTGACACTTTTGGCCTATGCAGGTAGTGGCCCTCATGTTTACCTGCCATCATACACATATAGTTAGAATAAGAATAAATCTTAGAAGATGAATTCACAACACTGAGAAGGTAGTTTTCTCTAGGCACAAACCCTACTTTACCTTTCGTTGATTTGTTTACATCCTTTCATCCTTGTACACCTTCAAATTCTACCCTTCTCAGAGGACAAAGTTAGAACAAGGCCACTTCTCCAGGGTCCATGTTTCTCTCAGCATCCTTGTCTTCTAAACTCCACACAAAGTTAGAAAAAATCCTAGGAAGAATTTTCATATGCTGTCCACACAGATTCTTGAGCTGATATTGTTTTACATATATCGACACAACATAATGACCAAAACCATATAGTGAATATTGGTAAATTTTATGATTAAGTCTATAGGCATCCAAATTTTATTAATTGTTCCATTATTGCCTCTTTTGTTATCTGGATTCTAGTTCATGGCAGGATCAATTCTATTTCTTTGTTGTGCTGCACAGTTAATCTAGATGCGAGATGAGAGTTGGCCAACATGCTTTGTCAAGGCCTAGATGGTAAATATTTACATTCCGTGGGTCATGAGTGTCTCTAAGGGAACTAACCGCTCAACTCGTCCAAACCCAGCCACAGGTACGTAAACAACTGCATGTGGCGGTGTTCCATCAGTTCTGCACGGACACCCCCTTGTCCTCTGGTCAACTTTTTTGTGGTTTTGGTTACCGTAGTCAGCGATTGTCCAAAATATCAAATGGGAAATTCCAGAAATGAATAACTCACTAGTTGTAAATGGTGGCCCACTGTGGGTAGCGTGAGAAAATTCCGCAGTGTGAATCACCCCAGTCTAGAGCATCCGCTCTGTGCACTACCTCCCTTCAGTCACATGGGAGCCAGCCTGGCTACCACATCACCTAGGACAGCACAACGCTTTTGTTCAACTAACTCAAAAGCCCAGAAGGACAAGAACAATGTGATGCTGCCAACCTGGAAAGGCCAAAGAAGCCACCCAGCACTTCTTGTTAAATGATGCCTTCCATCACCATAGGAAGAAGGGTAAGCATGCTCGGATAATCTGTTATTGGGGGGAAGGACTTTCACTACGCTACCACTGTACAGTGATGTGTTTCAGTACCAAGCTGAGGAAGGGTGGAATCCATATGGTTAAACTTGATTATAGATTTGACAGGATTTAGAATCTCCAGGGAAACAGATCTCTGGTCACGGTTGTAGGATACTTTCTAGATTAGATTTATTAAGGTGGCAAGACCCACTTCAAATATGATTGGGACTATTCTATGGACTTGGGTCCTAGACTAGAAAAAAATAAGGTGGGGGATTGCTGAGCAGCAGCACTCATGACCCCTGCTTCCTGAGACTGTAGATTCACTGTCTCAGAGTCCTGCTGCTGTGCTCTCCTCTACCTGGAACTGTGAGCCAAGACAAAGCCTTCCTTTCTTAAATTGCTTCTGGTAGGTATTTCGCTACACAGCAACAAAACAAGTTAACTAATGCGCACATCGAGCAAATACCTTCAACAATTTCTAATGCCACACAAGTTTAAGCAGTTTTAGAAGATTTATTTTTATTAGTGTGTTGTGTGTGTATGTCTGTGTGAGTGAATACTATGTATAAGCAGGTGCCTAATGAGGCCAGAAAAGGGCACTGGATCTCTTGGAGCTGAGATTATCTACCTGATATGGATGTTGGGAACTGGACTCAGGCCTTCTGGAAGAGCAGCAAGGGCTCTTAGCTGCTGAGCTGTCTCCCCAAGGTCTCACTTGCAGCCTAGGCTGGCTTTGAACTCATTAAGTAGCTTGTGCTGTAGCCACAGTTCCAACCTGTGATCCTCTTTCCTCAGTCTCCTGAATGTTAGAATCATGACTTTGTGCTGCCATGACTGAGGACCAGGATTAAAATTCAGTTTCTTGTTGAATTAAGACTCAAGACCCAGTGTACCTGCCCCCCGCCTTGGGTACTTGGGTCTGTCTTATGCACTGTACTCGGTAGTGTAAATGCAGAATGCTCCCACCTACTGTCCAGGCTTGGAGGTGGCCTGGGGCTAAGTCTGTCCTCTGGAATATTATGAATTGTGATAAGGAAAGTATTCAGAATCTACCCCCACATCAGATGACAATGATGAGCTACAAAGCCTGGTGAGTCTTTCAAAGAAGTTCCATTCACCACAACTTCTCCCTGTGGAGTCTAAATCCCCTTTGCATATTCTCTTAGTCCTTGCAATGCTAATACTAATGTGGACGAGGAAGTCATATTGCCATCTTCTAGATTAGAAAATGAAAACTTGGCATTCTGATTTGCATAGGGACATATGCTCATAAAGCCTGCCTTGTTATTAGCAGGTTGGTTTTTGCTTAATTATCTATCAAAGGTTGTAAGTACTGGCTGAGCATCCTTCCTCTGGTCTTCAGAATCAGAAGCGGTCCAAAGTCCAAAACTATTTGAGTGTCAACATAATTGCTGCAAAACCAAAACTTTATTTCATGAACAAAAGTATTAAAAAGTATTGTATGAAATATTTTCCGACTTTGTGTCTAGGATTTGTAAGAAACATAAATGAATTTTGTGTTTCCAGTGCTCGAGTTTAGCATTTGGCTTTACTCTAAACACATTATATATGCACAAATATTAAAAAACCTGAACTCCGAAGCAGTCTGGTCCCAGACATTTTGATGAAGTACCTGCAACTTGTCACGTGACAGGGGCACTGTTTGGAGCCACACACACTTCTGACATCACAGTCTCAAATCCTCTGCTATTTCCTAACTCTCTTTTCCACATGAATGAAAAAGTAATCAAAACATACATATGACAATAAATGAAGCCAAAGGCAGCCAGCCCCTGGTTTGGGGAATCCTAACTTTCTTGGGTCTGGGCAGCCCCTTCCACAATTCATACTTTTTCCCACTTCAGTACCACTCATCTTAAGGCGACCTTGAGAAGGAAAAGTGTGCTGCCATAGCCACAGAAATGGTCTTGACAGAGAGGAGGGCAGAGTTCAAGGGATGAAGCTTTAGTGGGAGGAGCAGAGATAACCTTTGACTCCATTTGGATGCTGACAGGGAAATCAGACACATAACCCCTTCTATGATGAATTCAGAGCGTTTCTGTGTTTGCTAAGAGGATACTGCGTAGCGTAACAAAATAATTTACCCAACAAAATTATTCTTTTTCTATTTTAACTTTACAAGATTACATTAGAAATTGGTAATTTTTAATAAAATGACAATGTAATTACATGAAAACATATTATTTTAAAGAGATCCATACTAAAGTGAATATATTAGCTTTAACATACACAACAACAGTAAAAGAAATCGTTACAAATGAATATTTGAGCAATAATAACAACCACAAAAGTGTATTAGGCAATTGAGTGAAACCTTGTTAATCGCAGAATTTGGGTGGCAGATAAGTGGGAATTCATTTATGTACTATATTCTAACTAGTATGCAGTTTGTATATTCCTGACATTCTCCATAATAAAGTGTAAAATAAATCAAAATTCTAAGAAAATGTACAGAGAAGGCAAAAGTATTTCTAACATTCTCAAGCTGACCTTTAATTTGTCTTAATCTTTATTAAAATAAAGCTATAGCTTCAAGTTATATTACAGAACTTCAAGGAGGTTACCTAAGCTCTCAGAACCCCAATTGTTAAGTCCTTTAAGTTGCTAGAAAGTGGTTAAAAATGACATGAAATTCAACAAATAATGAGGAGGAGGGCAACTTGCCATAGCCTATTGTGGGTCCTAAGGTGCATATTCTAAATCAGTGGTTCTCAGTCTTCCTAATGCTGCAACCCTTTAATATATTTCCTTATGTTGTGGTGAACCCCAACCATAAAATTATTTTGTTGCTACTTCATAACTGTAATTTTGCTACTGCTATAAATTGTAATGTAAACATATGTAGGCTATCTGATGTGTGATCCCCCAAAGGTGTCTTGACCCATAGGTTGAGAACTGCTGGATAACCTGGGATTTTTTTGGCTTAAAAAAAAAAGCATCCAAAATAGGAAGGAAAAAATACATTGGTATTTACTAAAAATAATATAGTAATGACATATTATATGCTCTATAAAATAAAACAATATGTAGCAATAAATTGTTACTATATACCTTAACTATTTTATGTACGATAACTGGTATGAACTCATAAGTTTATGAGATAGATTCTGGGCCTCCAGCACCATGGTTCTATCAGTATTTCTGTATGCCGCTGAGAAAATAGCCATTGCCATGTGACCCCCAGCCTTCTTTCTGCAGGTAAGTCAGACCAGGCTATGCTGTGCTGTGGTAACAAATCACTTGCTCAACCAAGCAGTAGTCCTCTATGTCTTTCATGTTACTGATGTTGTGAAACAGACATCTAGTTATACAGCTGCCAAGTTGCTACAACAGAGTAGGGAAGAACCGGAAGGAGATCTGGCCTGGAAATAACCATGCATCCCTTTTACACATTTGCCCATTGTTTAGAATTTGTGTTAAATAAATGCCTCCTGGGAGAGTGAGAAGAGACACAGTTAGGGCATTGCACAGCTCTGGCTCAGGTGAGAATATGACAAATAGGCTCCCTATCTACACCTGAACATGCTGTAACTTCTCTCTGGAAAAATCCAGGAGGCTTCAGAGAGATGTGCTGTTTATGACGGATCTCCTAGAGGAAAGAGCAGCTGGAAAAGCCCTGTTCAGAGTGGAGATACCGTGTAGATGAAGCAACAAAGAGAGTACTAGATGGGCTAGAAGTCTGTTTGCCAGACAGAATAGGAAGTCATGGAGGATGACATCACATCTTCGCTAGTCATTTAGGGACAGTTGCACACTAAGGGATGTTAGACTACAGTTAAAGTCTTTGAAACTTGAATTGATAGAGAGAAGGATCATCTAACCATGCCGTACTGTGGATGAAAATTTCTTACACAGTGGTAGAGGAAAATTTCCCCCATATTCATGTAGGTAAAGGAAACAGGACTTCAGGATTCCTGAGTCATAGATCAGATTGTGTGCAGCAACCCCTGTGAGGGCATGCATCTGGATGATCCATCTGGAAATGCTGCACAGAATAGATATGGTGATGATTTAGACAATTTTACACTTTTTTTTTCCTAAAGGAAAGGGGAAAATCTTTGAATGAGGTCAGTTACGGAGAGGAATGGAGAACTGTATGACCAGATTCCATGTTTGAAACAAGCTCTTCGGTTAAAGTGCCGTGGTTGCTGGCTGGGTGCTGCAGTCTTTCTTACGCTTCCCCTCTGCTGTGCTGTGAGGAGAGACTGAGAGTCTTTGGCTGGGTGGGAGCATTCCGCTCTGTCGTGGGAAGGAAGACATCTCCATGCTCCTGTGGCCATACATACAGTCATTTTCACACTAGTAAAAAACAGAACAAACCCCCACACGGCTTTGGTTACTATTTATCTGTCTTCTCTATTTCCTGTCTTACTTGATCTAACCCAGGAGAAGGGTGGTTATTTATCACCTTCATCTAGCTGTGGTGATGGAGGAGAGACTGTTGAAAGAGAATCCTAGAAGTTTGGACTCTTGACCACCCAGGTCAGCTTCTTTTAGTGAGGAGAAAACGAACTGAGCTCCCAAAAGTTTGAAATAGCTGAGGTCATAATTGCAGTTGAGTTGTGTAGGATCTAGTTCATGAATCTTTCTCCTACTTGATTATGGGTTAGATAGTGTTGGGAAAACAACGACCTATAAAACAAACATGAATAAGAAGCCAGCTGGCAAGGCTTGGTCATACATGCCTTTAATCTCAGCACTCCTGAGGTTGAGGCAGGAGGTTTGTGTTCAAGGCCAACCTGGGCTATATAGTAACACCCTGTCTTAAAACAAAAACAAAGCAGCAGCAATAGAAAGAAGCCAGCAGCGTGAGTAATTAATTGGAAGTGGAAGTTTAGGGTGAGAGTACATTGGACGTAGGACATAGAAAAGCCATCCTGATCGACCAGAAACCTCTCCCTATTGATCAGCTTTTTTTTAGTGTTGGAAGGTGGTATGTGGGCTGATGGGAGAACAAAGCACCAGACCCTGCACGCAATAGTACTAACCCACCAGTCAAGATGCTGTAACAGTGGTGACATTGTTTATGGTGTCAGTCAACTGTGGTCTTGATTGGATTCCAGGCCTGTGTCACAGGAGAGAATGCATGCCTGGAGCTCTAAACACGGTCAAAGCACGTGGGCTGGGGAAGTCATAGGTCCAAGGGGGAAATCTTTTGGTGTTTTACTAAATGGTCATGTTGCCAAATGCTTTTTAAATATCTATGTTTTTATCCATAGATGAATGTAACTCAACCTGGTTCGGAGAAGCTTCTCAAATTAGTGGGTGGTGGTTAATGTAGAGATTCAGAACTGTTCCAAGTGCTGAAAAGAAATGACTGTGAGTGTTCAGCCATAGGTGGTGCATCTATATGGACCACCCCCCCCCCCCACAGAGTTTGGGGAACATCTCAGCAGAGCGGGTAGAAGGGATGTAAGAGGTACAGAACAGGTAAGGGTACTGTGAAGTGCTGTGCTCTGGACATTGGCCTAGACGAGGGCAAGCTTAAGCTACTTAAAAATCCTGATACAGGAGTGGGAAGGGTTCTTGAGCTTCCACCCTGGCTGAGGAACTCTTGGTTTAATGGCTGCCACAGGAGGAGAGCCGTTTTTCTTTGAGGGGTAGTCTAAGGTAGGTTGTCCATGTAGCAGGAGGTAACCCTACACTAACTGGACTCAGTGGATTGTTAGAAGTAGGGAGGAGGGGAAATTTACGTGGGAGGGGAGATACCCTGGGCCAGGTGGAGATTAAGGGAGGAATTGGGGGGGGGTATGTTCAAGATAGATACATCCATGAAAATGTGAGTAAAGATATTGAGTAAAGAAATATTGGTAAATATATTGTATTATTTACAATAAAAATTTTGGACCACTTGGAGCTTGGCGTGTGGTATGAAGTGAGTATGCTGTCAGGGCGTAGTCAGTTGGAAAGACCATCATGCATCCTCACTGATTTGAAATACCACCGTGTGCCACGTCACCCCTTTCATATGCGAAGAGCTGTTTCTGAGTTTTCTCTCCGTCCTGTCTGAATATATATTAGCCCATTCCACGTCACTGTAGGTAAGATTTGATTTCACATGAAAACCAACATGGACAAAAAGTCAGGCTGAATCCAAACTACCCAGGTATGAACCCAGGGTGCATCTTGTGGATATATATCCTCAAGGAAGTGATCAAGTCTCTTTGAACTTTCTTTTACTTTTCTGGAAAATGATAAGGACTCTCTCTACCTCCCAGAGTTACCTTGGGTCAGAGAACACACAAGTCATTGACCACTCTGATGCACAAAGGTAGGAAAGTACTGCCGTTGAGACAGCTCTGAGTGGTAAGGTGTAATGTGTAGGAACAGAGGGCACCTGTCATCGCAAACAAACAAACAAACAAACAAACAAACAAACAAACAAACAGTCCTAATTTTGATCCTATGCTTCCGTTTTCCCATCTATTACTCTGTGTTACTGCCCACTTGCTGGGAGAGGTGAGCCTAAAACAAAACAGCCTGTACTGTGTGAGCCTTGGCCTGATTTTTGCTTGATGGGGCAAAGGTAAATTACACCACATGGAGTTGATGCTGAACTGGGAATTAACTAAAAAAGCGTTTGAAATTTGTACATTGACTTAGGAAATCTAAATCTTAACATTTCATAAATATATGTACTTGCAATTTATAGTACAATGGCTTCCAGAGGATTATAGAATGCTAATAATTTTTATTATCTGATGCCACCTGGCGTCTTTTGAAAGTTACTACAACCTACATTTGTGAGGTTTTTTTTTTTTTTTTTTTTTTTTATTTGCGTGTGAGATAAGTCTTGCTACTGGAGTTGGAGCTTGTGATTCTCCTGCCTCAGCTAAAATCACAGCCATGTGCTCACTAGGCTTGGCTTATCCTTGTGGATTTTTAGTAAAAATGAAAAACATAGCTAATATTTCGTAGGCTTTTTTTTTTCTGTGCTAGTCACATGTAAAAATCTGTTGTGTTTGTTTGCATGTTACTGAACTAATTCAATAAATACTTATTGAGAAATGTCTGTGTTCCAGTAAATTAGGTAGTATATGATGTTATCATGTAGCAATCTTTTCAATAATCTTTCAGTACAGTTGCATTCTTTGGGCTGAATGGAATATTCCATTTTATTTCTCTGTTGCCTTTATATCTGTGCCTCTTTGAAAGGTCTTTGGAGGTTGCTCTCGGGGTGGCAATCTTTATTCTTGACATATTACCATTGACTTGGATTTTGTGTCACACCGCTTGGTGGAAACAATGAGAGCCTTAAGCTGCATGACTTTATACACTACCTCTTATAACACTGTTATGTAATTGTACACCTACGTTTATAACCCCACACACAACATAACGTTACAATAAATTTTACTTCAAACAGCCATCTGTCTCTTACTATTAAGAAAGGAAAATAAGGTGACAGCTGCTACATGTACCCACCTATTGAGTGCTTTGGAACCTTCTGTTTTCTTGTATTTAAATTTTTTTCAATTATTATTATTACCTTTAATTTTTGCGTGCGTGCGTGCGTGCGTGCGTGAGCGCATGGGGAAGTTACAGGATGACTTAGTGGAGTTGCGTTTTTTCCTTCCACCGCGTGGTTGGGCTCCGGGGATCAGATCTTCAGGTTTGCACGCAAGCCCCTTTTCTTGGCGAGCCCTCTTGTCAGACCTATCATCTTGTGTTCGGTGCCGTTTTCTTTCTTTCATTTGTGATCCAGGAATTTGATATTGCTCTCTCTAGTGAAAGTTTTCTTTTTAAAATCTATTTTCAAAGAATTTACCTTTTGGTTTCACTGTCTTTTCTCTGCTGTCTTCTACTCTAACCTTTGCTAGTTCCTTCCTTCTGTTCCCTCTATGCTTGGTTTTTCTCTTCCTTCCCCTGGTTTTAAGGCAGGGATTTGGGGGACTGCTCTGAGATTGTTTTTACTTTCAAGTGGACATTTTCAACCATATTTTCCCTTCTCAATATTATTTTTGCTGAGTTTATGTCCTATGAGTTTAAATGTGCTGTGTCTTCACTGTCCTTCATGGCAAAATGTTCTCTAGTTTCAATTTGGATTTCCCTCTTTAGCCGTTCACTATTTAGGAGTGCATTGTTTAATTCCACACACTCCTGAGTTTCCCAGAGTTCTTTCTGTTATCAATTTCTAATGTCAGCCCATTGCATTCTGAAGACGTGCTTCATATTTTCTATTAATTTGTATTAAGGCTTGTTTTGTGGCCTTAACACGCAATGTATCTTAGAGATCGTCTCTCACAATGCTACATTGTTTTCATAAGAGTCTTTTCTAAAAGGTCTAGTTGATCTGTAGGTGTCTTCAAGCCCCCAGTTTCCATGCTGATCTCTTGCCTAATTGTTCTATCCATTATTGAAAGGAGAGTGCTAGAGGTTCTACTATTGCTAACTTCCTATATATTTCTCATTTCTGGAAATATTTGCTTCACGTATTTTGGTGTTCTGTTGTTAGGTGCATGAATGCTTATGGTCATATTTTCAGATGGATTGAAAACCCCTCTGTTGTTTTAAAATATTCCTCTTTGTGTGCTGCAACATTCAGTTACGTAGGTTAGTTTTTCTGTCATTGGTACAGCCATCCTACCTTTCTTATAGTTGTTGTCCACATGATGTAGTTTTATGCTGCTTAATGGCTGGGATACATTTGGAGAAATTCTTCACTAGAGAGTTCCTGCACTCTGTGAACATCATGTGTGCATATACAAACACAGATGGGGTAGGCGAGTCATTTGGTGTGGCCTCCGTGCAATGAAGATGTGTGTGGCTGGCATGGCACTGTGTTCTGTTTCACACAGGTATAGTCCACAATGATAAAATGTACAATATCCTGCATACACAGTTGTTTATTATCACTATGAAGCATTATGTGCTGTATATAATTGTATGTTATACTTTTATCTATAGCGGGCAGTCTAGTAGGTTTGCTTACATAGCATCTCCACAAACATGTGATTAAAATGTTATGGTACAATGTTACAAAGACTAAGACATCATTAAGCAATAGAAAATTCTCACCTCCATTATAATCTTATGGGACCACTGATGTTTAAATAACTGTCACTTCATTATGTAGCGCATGACTATGTATTTTCCTTTTTATTTTTGATGTTGTTTTATGTATATGGTTGTGTATCTGCCTGTGCATATGCACATGTGTGCCAGTTCCAGAGGGTGCAAGAGGGCACCCGGCTCCCTGGGGTGCAGGTGGTTTGTGAGCTGCCCATTGTGGGTGCTGGGAACCAAATTTCTGCTTTAGTCTTTTATTCTCTTTCTGCTCCTGTTGAAATGATCACGGTTTGATTTTTTTCCCATTACATTAATATAAATAATCACACGGACTGATTTAAAATGTTAAACAAACTTTGCATTTTCATGATTATCCTTATTTGGTCATAAAATTACATTTATGTATTGCTTTATTATATTCCCTAGAATTTTGTCAAAGAGTTTTATATCTATATTTATGAGAAAATTTCTTAGTTTTTCTTTTTGTAATATGTTACACAGTTTTAGTATCTGAGTAATTCTGTAGTCATAGAATGAGTCAGCAAATGTTATTGTGCATTTAATATCTTTGTTTTTATAAAAGTGTTTTGCTGGTAGTCTGGGCTAGCCTTGAATTCATCAAATAGCCCCAAACATCTTTCAACTCATGATCTTCCTGCTTCCATGTCCCGAGTACTGAGACCACAGGTGTGTGCCACTACTCCTGGACCACTTGGAAATTTTGAAAGTAGAATTGGTACTGTTTCCACCCTAAAATTTTGTCAGAATTTACTTATGAAGCCTTCTGACCTCAGAGGGTTTTTAAAAATTGTTGTGACTTGCCGGGCAGTGGTGGCACACGCCTTTAATCCCAGCACTCGGGAGGCAGAGCCAGGCAGATCTCTGTAAGTTTGAGGCCAGCCTGGTCTACAGAGCAAGATCCAGGAGAGGCACCAAAACAACACAGAGAAACTCTGTCTTGAAAACCCCCCCCAAAAAAATTGTTGTGACATATAAAGCATAGGTTTAGTTTATTCAGTAGATACAAGACTATATTGTAGACGAATTTCTAAACAGTCTTATTAAATAAGAAACACAGAGCCAAATACATGGGTGAAAGCCATAGAAATCAGAGTGATAGCCACCAACTAACCTTAGCTTACCACCTTGCCGTAACTTCCCAAGAGAGAGCCTCTTCCTGTCTAATCTGTGCCTTTATTGTCTTGCTCTTCTGCCTTCTCATTGGCTCTTAGCCCAGCTACCTCACTTCCTCATCACTGCCTATTTATACAGACCTCCAGGTCTCTGTGGTTGGTACTGAGATTAAAGGCGTGTGTCACCAAGCTTGGCTGTGTCCTTGAACACACAGAGACTCTGCCTGCCATGTGATCGGATAAAGGGCATGTGCTACCACCACCTGACTTCTGTTTATGGCTGGCTATGACCTCTGATCTCCAGGCAAACTTTACTTATTAACATACAAATAAAATATCACATTTCAGCACAAATAAAATATCACCACACTATTCATTTTACCTTCTTCCTCTAAACAAAACTCCTTATGATGCTCTTCGTTTTTGTAAGCCTACCACTAGGTTTGTTTAACTTTTCTGCAGTCGTTTGTATACTACAGTCAACTGTAATTATGGAGTATATATAAACTATATATGTTTAATTGCTCCTTTTCTATGTTACCTTTTTATTTATTTATTTATTTTTTTAAAGAGAAGGTGTAGGGCTCGAAGAATAGCTTGGCTGTCAATCGTGAGTACTGCTCCTGCACAGGACCTTGGTTTGGTTCCTACTACTTACATCAGGTGGCTCACAGCTGCTCATAACTTCAGCTTCAGAGGATCTATGTCGTCTCTTGACTCCTTGGCCATCTGTGCTATCATTTGGGCACACACACCTAAACACAGACACACATATAAACACCTTTAAGTAGAAAATGTCAGAGATTCAGAATAAGACCCTTTGACCAATTTTTTTGACCATTACCAATAACAACTTGTAACCCCCCCCTTAAACAATAACAAACATGCACAACCAATATTTTGGGCATGTGGGTGTCATTCTTTAGAATACTTCCAGTTGTTCGTGGGCACTGTTATCTTTGGGGAACCTTGAGAAATTCAGGATAAAAGTTAGGTCTTGGCTGGAGTACTTTGTGAGGCTGGCCCATCTCAGCCAGCAGCTTAGAAACTGTTTTGGATGCAGAATTCTGAGGAGACTGTGAGAGAGGCATTTCTGAGACGTTGAATCATCTGGGCCACCTGTTTTCATTGGTGTTTGGTCCCCTTGTTCTGAAAATACATAAACTTTTAAAGGTCTCATATATTACATGTATGGAATATGTGGTGTGCACAAGTCAGTTAAAGATGATTTTTGTTTTATATTTGAGCAGGTGAAATATACGTTACATGTCTTGTAGTTCTTTTTTTTTT
>CABHPQ010170887.1:0-16782 GCA_902168405.1 Peromyscus aztecus
CTTTGCTCTGATTTAGCTCCCGTTTTAGAAACACACAGTTTTGTGTGTGATTGTTCCTTGCCGTTGATGAGCAGCATGGCAATTATTGTCACCTGGTGTCACGTGTATGACACTTCCCGTTTTAGAGACACAATGGGAAGTACCGCTTCTTGTAGCCTGCATCCTCATGAGGCCCCGAAGGCTTAGCTGTGACTTCTCACTTGAACTGTACTGGAACTTCTGAGGTACCTTACATGTCTCGTAATTTCCAGAGTTCTTTTTAATCAAGTTAATCTTACATACAGTTTCCTGAGGGGGTGAGATTGGGTCAGGTCCTCGATTCTGTGCACAGGAAAATGGAGGCTTGGTCCTTCCACGAGTTACAGAGTCTGACCTGAGTGGGCCTAAGACCTGGAGTCTCAGCGTTTGGACTTTGCAGTGGGCTTCATGGCGCTTCCTCCCTGTCACATCTTCTTAGGCGTGTGGTGGCCGCTCCCTGTCCGAGCATGGTTCCCAAAGACCCACCTGTAGCTCTTACCGGATCACATGGTTACCGTTCACAAGGTGCATCCGAGGGCTCGTTGTGTTAGTCAGGTATCTCCAGAGAAACAGGGCCAATAGAATGTTTATCTGTGCTGTAGATTTCTGTTCCACACCTGGTTCAAGCACCTGGGGAGGCTGAGATTGTTAGGGCAGGTGAGCAAGCTCAGGACCCATGGGAGACTCAGTGCTGCGCTCAAGTGTGACAGGCAGCTGGAGCCGGTGTATCTTCTTCCTCTGGGACTGTCTTTTTCTCCTAAGGACATCCACTGGTTGGGTGTAGCCCACACCCATGATGGGATGCAATCTGCTTTACTCAAGCTTATTTATTTAAATGTTAACATGGAGAAAACACTTGTGTAGTGACATCTAGATTTGGCTACACTGGCCTCACACAACCTTGCCACACAGGTATGTAACATATATAATCAGTTTTGCTAACTCTAGACATTGTTCAAAGATGGCATCTTTACCAAAAAAAAAAAAAGTCTTTCTTTTTAGAAGTATCAAGGAAACTTTATTGTGGAGGTTTAAAAAAAGATTTTATTTTTACTTTATGTGTATGATTGCCTGCATGCATGCCTGATGCCTGTGGAGGTCAGAAGAGGGCATCAGATCCCCTGGCACTGGAGTTACAGATGGTCGTGAGCCACCGTGTGGGAGCTGGGAACAGAACCGGGGTCCTCTGCAAGATCAGCCAGTGCTCTTAACTGCTGAGCCATCTCTCCACTGCCCACAGGGAGCCTTCTAATGTCTGATAGAGATGAGATATTTATATACTTTCTTCATCTGTTAATGACGTAATAGTGAAATAGTGTGATAATGATGATCTCCATTCATGTTCCCTCCAAACAGTACTTAGTGAGGTAACACATGGCCTCCTCTCTAATAATGAACAAACGAACCTTATCAGTTCTCAGGAAACTTCACAGCTCTTCAGAGAGTTAAGGGCATGCTGCTCTCTCGACGGTTCTTTGATTCGGAAGTGCCCAGGTTTTCACCTTTTAGATAATTTTGTGTCAGTACTTTAAGTGGTACTTAGTTCAAGAGCTTACCATACTCTTCTGTACCGTTCTTCAAGCTCTCAAGATGTTTAATGACTGATGTCATGAGCCTGGGCCTGTGACTCACAGAAATAATCACCATCCTAGAATAGTTCACAAGTTTTCCAGTCACATCATGCTTTGGTCATTGGAAGGATAGTCTTCCTGGGAAGAATTTTATGTAAGCTGAATTGATTAAGAATAGGAGCAAATTTCCTTTGGCCCGAATGTGCTGAATGCGAGGCTGCCCTGAGTGCTGGTGTCATGGTCTGGGAGTCAAGGCAGAGCGAGCAGTTCATACATGAGTGCCATACCTCATTAACTGGGGCACCGGGCTCCCCACAAGGCATGCAGGCACTCTAGTTAACCACGCAAGAGTAATGTAGATTACGTTATTTTTACCTATTCCAGTCATAGGCAAGAATTAGTGTCAGAGTCAACAGCAGGAGCATGGCCGGTCACCGCAGCGAGCATCGGAAACACGAAGTTTAACTCCTCCATTATTGACAAGTCGCACACTAAGCGTGACCACTGTGTTAGTATCTCGTGTACAGCCTTCTCCTGTTCCCAATGTGGAGGTGTAAAGTAACAGTACAATGGAGCCGGAGAGATGGCTCAGTGGTTAAGGGCCCTGGCTGCTCTTCCAGAGGACCTGGGTTCAGTTCAGTTGGTGTAGTGATGGGAGATGTCTGATAGCATCAGGGAGACTTACAGAGAGATGAGGGAGGGAGAGATGAGGCCTGAGGACTGGGGAAGTAAGGTTCTTAGACAGAGGAGTTTCAGGGGCTCTGATGTCTCTTCTGTCTTCTGTGGTGCACGTACGTGCTGTCAGAAATATTCACCCATATAAATAAATCTAAAGTCACAGTGCAGTGGTAAATAATTGGGCTTCCTAGACATATCCCATCCCACTGTCACCCCACAGTCTTGCTGATAAAAAGACAAAGGAGAACTGCTCTGTCCTCAACACCCTTGATTTACCTTAATAGAAGGATTCCATCATCACTGTCTATAACTGTCACGGTCATCATCATCATCATCATCATCATGCAAAAGCCTCCATCGTGTTTTTGAGCAGTCTTCAAGTTTCTCCACAGAAGCACTGTTCTGATGTCTCCTCCAGGCCTTAGGACTCGGGGGAGTGGTGAGAGCCCGCTGGGATGCCTCCCTGATTTGTGCCTGGGGAGGTGGCTTTACAGTTTAGAGCACTTGCTGCTCTTCTAGAGGACCCAAGTTTAGTTCCCAGTACCCAGGTCAGGCAGTTCACAGCTGCCTTCAAGTCCAGCCCCAGGGAGCTGACCCCCTCTTCCGGTCTCCATAGGCACCTGTACCCACATGGTCTACACTCACACAGACACATGCATGAAAATCAAAACGAAGTTTAAGTTGCTTCTTAAGAGATTGGTGTAAGGTGTCAGGATCCTGGGTTAAGACTGTCTAACGGTTTCCATGACATCTCCTCAACTGTCCATGCCCCCGCCGCCTAAAGACATCAGCACAGGCAAAACAGTAGCCCAGCGCATCTTCCGAGTCTGTCTGTTACCCTGACCTGTCGGTTAGTTCTATAAGCGTGTGGTTTTCCATACTCCACGCCATCCTACCCCCACCCCATCCCCACCTCATCCCCACCCCACCCCATCCCACAGCAGGTCATTCCTTCCTAAGGACTATTGCCACTCAGACATCTTTCCCCATAAAAATAGCATCTGAAAATTCTGACGTGTATTTGTTTTCATGATTTGAGTGAATCAAAATGTGTTTTATACTCCAAGGCTGGGAAAAGGGCCGCGGGTGGCGCTCATAGCCTGTGCTTATACATTGAAATGTTATAAACCTGAAATAAGAGAGAAAGGTTATGAATCTGGCGAGCCAGCTGCTCAGCGTGTTCTCTCGTACCTTGACAGCCACGCTGCTGCACACAGGAGCGTTCGAAGCCTGTGTGAGACAGTGGTTCCCTCATGTGTTTCCTTCGAGATAGGGTCTCACCAGGCTAGCCTCAAACTTGAGATCCTCCTGCCTCAGCCTCCCAAGTGCTGAGACTACAGGTCTGCGCCATCACACCTGGTCAGAAATCAAGCCAAGTTCATAAAGATCAAAGGGCAGAACTCGCTATTTTGTACTCTTAAATTCAGAACAACCAATCAGTTGATTTAATTAAAGACGTATAAAAACCTTAGGAGTTTATCTTACTGGTTCAGAACTTGGAGTTCTTCTCGTGTTTGTTCCCAAATGTTCCTGTGCCAGTCTATTTGCCGTGACGTTCATGCCATAACACATGAATATGATATAATAAACTCATGCATATACTTATATATCCATGAGTTACACATGCACATATATTCATGTGATATATACTATTATTTATGTAAATATATACACATGTACTCATATATATATTTATGTATTTTATACTCGTGTATACATATAACCATATGCAATATAATATATTCGTGTATGTATTTATAAATACTATTCATGTGTGTATATATACACACATATATAATATTAATTATATTATATTGTTTATTACATATTCCTGTGTATGTATCCACATATGTATACATGGAAAAGGAGTCTTCAAAGAAGATTTACAGTTATTTATGGAAATAATATGCTTTATAACTATATTCATTTCTAATTTTTATGAGTAGAAAACTATGGTGCAGCTTAATTTCCTATTTTCTAAATTAATTAGAACCCTATGTTCAACATTCTCCCATTTAATATGGAAGATAAGCAAAAAATAAATTTTAGGAAAAAAAATTCTAATTACTTCTTTTATGTAAAACAAAAGGTCATTCTTGTGACCTATTCCTGAATTCTATATGACTCATTTTCTCCACAAGCTTGCTCAGTTTCAGTTTTCACGTTGCAGACATTTGAGTGGCAGCTGGAGAGGTGGCTGGGCGGTTGATGTCTTGACTTCCGGGAGTCTTAGCTTTTCAAGGCTGAGCTGTCTTCCAGCCATGGCTGAGCTTCCGGTTCGCGTCCACCTCAGGCGGCCGACCACCGCCTGTAACTCAGCTCCAGGGGATTCAGCCCCTCTCCTGGCCTCTGCACTCAGATGCACACACCTCCACACAGATGTATGCCTAAATAAAGAAAATGGATAAAAATATAGATATTAAATAGACTGCTTCTTTGAAGTTTTTTTTTTCGTTTTAACAATTTTCTTTTCTGAATTTAACTTTCATAACTTCTGTTTACCAAATAATCTCAACTTGTTCCACTTCTTGAACATATACTGGATTAAAAGTAATTGTGTCCAAAGTACATAAAATACATGGTTTCATTAAAAATATAAATTTCAAAATTACTTTATAAAATATTCAAAATTACACATTAAAGTAAAAGGCAGACTAGAGACTAACATTGCTAATATTAAATTTTAGAATAAAATAATCATTATTATTTTCAAAAGCCCTCTTTACTTCCCCTGGACCAGCTCCTGTCTGTGTTCAGACTCTGGACACAGTGCTACATGGTGACCACGAGTACACACCTGGTTCTGAGGGTGCCTCCCTGGGGGACTTACAGGTAGGGATGGGAGGGAAAGTGAGGAATGGGGGCCTTCATGGCGGCACTGTAGGTGATCTGGAAGTTCTCTAGGGCATCTCAGCTGCCCCAGCCTGCACCTCATGGTCAGAGCCTCGAAGGGGATACTACCGGAACCAGACGCACCCTCCCGAAGCCAGGAACTGGCTGCGAAGTCAGCAAGTCCTCACGGTCCTTCGGGGGTCTGGTGCAGAGTGAGGCTGAGTGGTGTGTGTGTGTGTGTGTGTGTGTGTGTGTGTGTGGTACACACATGCCACAGCATGCATGGGCAGTTCAGAGGATAATTTTTGTGGACTCTGTTCTACCTTAAAACCTTTACACATATTTCAGAGACAGAAGTCAAGTTGTCAGGCTTGTGTGGTAAATGCCGTTATCTACCACATCACCTCACTGGTGCTCGTTAAATGTTTTGATTAAATTTTTAAAATTATTCCAATATTCATTATCTGCTTGGCAATGGAGAAATCAGTGTTAAGCTTGGTGTATGCTGGGTCTAGATATTTATAAATCCAAAAGAGTGAGTAATGTGCATTATTTAAGGTAGTAGAACATTCCTCAGCCACCACGAGGCTGCTGAGTGCCGGGCTAGTCTGTGCATGCTTCTCGAGCAGGGTCAGCAGCCCACGGCCCACGTGCCAGGTTCTCCTTACTACCGGCCTTTGCTTGGGACAGAGTGGGCATGCTCACGCTGGTCATTTTGTTCTGTTTGTGTCGTCATGACGACACACAGCCAGTTTGTCCTGATGGAGACCATGTGGCCTGTGAAGCCTGGCATGCTCATCATGTGACCCCTCATAGAAAAACCTTTCCCTCTGTGCTCTGGAACCATGAATTAGAACATGAGGAGGAAGGGAATAGAAAGTTTGAACCACCACAGAGCTTTTTATTTCGTTGCTGTGGTTTAGATAAATGTTCCTCAAAGATCATGAGTTGAAGACTTCTATCCCCACCCCCACAGTGCTCTCGGAGGGTGGTGGGACCTTTAGGAGGTGAGGTCTGACGGGAAGAAATAAGGTCACTGGTGGTGTGCCTTCACAGGGAGACCTCAACCCCACCTTCCTCTCTATCCTTGCTTTGCTGGTGCCATGAACTGAGTGTCTGGCTTCCTGTGCCACATGTGCACATCTGCCGTGACGGGCTGTGTCACTAGGCTCCAGAGCAGTGGAGACAGACAACCGTGAGTGAGACATACCAAACGGAGCCCCAGCCCTTTCTTCTTTTTCATTTGATTGTTCAGGTATTTTGTTATAGTGACGGAAGTGTTAGCGCTACAAGAGCGTGCTTTCTTGGGGCCTTCATGGCCTTCTAGTTAGAAGCCCCCTCGGCCTGTGCTAAGGGCAGGTGACAGGTGGCCACGTGGTGTTTGTCATGCCTGTTGTGATGTTCGAGGACACCTGATGCAAAGGGAGGTAAGAGCAGTTCCAGTCCTGAGTCTCCTGGGTGTGAGCCAGGCATTGCTCACAGGTCAGTATTATATACACCTGGACTTGGGGACACGGACTGAAGCATAGTGCCAGGAAGTAGAGGTGGCTGTTAGAGTTGGGATTTTTCAAAATGCGATGGGACACTTTCATCCCTTCCACCATTTGAAAACATCTTCAGGACACCTGGATTTGAAGTATGTTTTAAAATGTGAGCGCACCCTATCAACTTAATTATCAGTCCCATTTTTCCCTTCACATTGGTGAATTAAAGCTGTACATACAGTTTGGGCTATGGAGGCGCACCCAAAATGGCTTTTTAGTGAAGAATAAGAATTCAGGATTTTGATAAGGAACTCAGTGATCTATTGACCGTGTGTCAGGGTACCTGGGATATAGCCAGAGAGGCCCTCAGGTTTTTATTTTGAAGAGTAAGCCCATTCTCTTAAGCTGAAAAAGAAATTATATTAGAGAACTGAAATTAATTAGTTGAGACAAATATTAAAGCCGTTAGGGTTTTAGCAATAAGAGCCACGGAAAAATTGAATGGGCTATAATGTGCAAATATGGAAACAGACATCACATTTATTGCTGTTACTGCTAATAACAGCGGCAGCCTGTCTTCACAGTGCTTTTTATTATACACACACACACACACACACACACACACACACCCTTTGGTTCTTATATAAGTGTGCGAGAAAGCACAGATGAAGAAATGGAGTTTTGAACCAGTGAGCGAGCTCAGCCATGACTTGAACTTGATCCCTGGAACCCAAGGTGGAAGGAAAGAACCAGCTCCTGAAAGTTGTCCTCCGACGTCCACACGTGTACCGTGGCTTGCATGCCCCTGTGCGAATGTGCACACGAATGCACACAAACACAAGCGATCCATACATTTAATTTAATTTTAAAAAGACAAGAGAAAGCGTCTCCAAGCATCGCAACCATTTGTCCAGTGGCAAAGAGCCTCATGTAACTAAAACGACATAGACTTCAGTGAGTCGGAAGCTTCCTTGTGGATGAGGTAGAGGATGAAATGTGTGTTTCATACAGACAGTTATGCTAGATAAACAAGTCATGATAAGACAGATCGTGTATTAACAGGCAAGAGAGACAGCTGACATGGTTTATGGTTTTAAGGTTGCTGAGTGCCTGCGAAGTTCTTAAGGTTCCTATGGGATGGAGGCTGGCGGTGTTAAAACTATACCCACAGAGTGATTACTAAGGAGAAAGAAATATTTGCTTAGGTCAAACCAAGTTTGAATATTGCTTAGCATCTTAGGTTTGCACAAAGCTGCCCCTGGAGGGTGAGGGTGATGGTCAGATCCAAACTCAGATTGGGTTACGGTGCCAGCAGCCGGGACCGTAGCAGTTGCGGGTGCAGTACTGAAAAGCTGCTCTGATAAGTGACCTTCCTATTCTTCTAGGACACTTAGTCACAGGAAATAGCCAGCATTATTAATCTACAAAGTAATTGGTTTCTGAGGAGTCTTTCTACATTATTTTAGCAGGTGGCCGTGTGAGGAGTCAGCTAAAATCGCGCCTGTTCAGCACCAGCAGCAGTTGGTTTAGAATAAGTGGTGTGGGTTTGGGGCTTAGCTGTTTCAGTGTTCTCAGTCTTAAAGCTCCCCGTGGTGAATAGTTCTAAAACCACAACAATTTAGGTTACTCGCACCTATGGTCAAGTTGCCATAAAATCTAAATGTTAACTTAAAAGACTCCTTATATAGGCTGTGTGCCCATTAGTAGACGGCCAGCAGTGTGCCCAGGGGTAGACGGCCAGCAGTGTGCCCAGCAGTGGACGTCCAGCAGTGTGCCCAGTAGGGGATGCCCAGAAGTGTGTCCAGTAGGGGATGGCCAGCAGTGTGCCCAGTAGTGGACGGCCAGCAGTGTGCCCAGTAGTGGACGGCCAGCAGTGTGCCTAGTAGTGGACGGCCAGCAGTGTGCCCAGTAGTGGACGGCCAGCAGTGTGCCCAGTAGGGGATGGCCAGCAGTGTGCCCAGTAGTGGACGTCCAGCAGTGTGCCCAGTAGGGGACGTCCAGCAGTGTGCCCAGTAGTGGATGCCCAGAAGTGTGTCCAGTAGTGGATGCCCAGCAGTGTGCCCAGTAGTGGACGGCCAGCAGTGTGCCCAGTGGTGGACGGCCAGCAGTGTGCCCAGTAGTGAATACCCAGCAGTGTGTCCAGTAGTGGATGGCCAGCAGTGTGCCCAGTAGGAGATGGCCAGCAGTGTGCCCAGTAGGGGATGGCCAGCAGTGTGCCCAGCGGTAGATGGCCAGCAGTGTGCAGAAAAGAAACTCAACAGCATTCTTGGAGGTTCCTTGTCTTAAAATGTCACGTCAGGGCTTTACCTTCTTCTTTCTTAAATGTATAATATATGTGTGTGTGTGTGTACATATATAGATTTTGTAACATATTGCATATAAATTACATAATTTAAGAAAGATATTTTCTCTTTTTACCCTATAGGTCCTTTGTATTATGTGTTTTTAATGGGATTCTGAGTAGGCCTCGGCTTCTCGTGCCTTCTCTTGGGCTTTTTTCCTTCTGCTTGTCTTGTCCGATTCTGAAGTGTTAGTTTTTGTTTTATCTTATGTATTATATTGTGTTATATTTTATTATTGTCCCATAGAAGCCTGTTTAGTTGTTATTGAGATACAGAAAAGGGGTGGATCCAGATGGGAGGGAAGTGGGAGGAGCTGGGAGGAGCAGAGGTGGGGAAACGACTCAGGATGTGTGATGTGAGGGAAAAAAAAATCTGTTTTCAATGAAAGGGGGGAGGATTCCCCGTGAAATGCTCCGAATTCTGAGAGCTGCAGGGGCCTTCAGCCCTCCGAGGCTGCCGTCTGATAGGAGAAAAACATACTTCAAAAAGATAAGATTTTAAAAATTTATTTCATGACTTTTAGAATGGTATTGAAAATAGTTTTTCTTGTATGCATATCTATATTTAAGAGGATTGTGGATTTGCTTGAATTTGCTTAAGATTTATAAGGAAAAAATAGGGGCTGAAGAGATGGTTCAGTGGTTAGAGCACTGGCTGCTCTTGCTGAGGACACGGGTTCAATTCCCAGCCCCCACATGTTGGCTCACACCCATCTGCAATTTCAGCTCTAGGGGATCTGCTGCTCTCTTCTGACCTCCTTGGGTACTGAACACATGTGATACACATACACACATTCAGGTAGACATTCATACACATAAATAAATCTTAAAGAAGAAATAAATATAGGCTGTAGCCACAAGCCTCTATCTTAATCATTTCCATTTCTTATCCCCAAGAAAAACCATAATTTTTTCAAATAGAGGTGTTTCCTTGATTGTTTCAAATCATACACGTATGTGTACACACACACACACACACACACACACACACACACACACATATGAATCATATATATTATATCATCAAGGAAATACAGTAACTTTGTTTTTATTTTATAACTACTTTGTAAGACTATTTTTGGCAATAAAATGAATGCATTTAGCTTATTTTTCAAATGATATGAACTTGATGTGAATATGAAATTTTATTTTTCTTGTTCATAACTGATAGACATTGAGATTATTTTTAACTTTTCACTAAAGGAATGTAGCAACATTTCTAATGGATGACTTCATGCTGTACGAGAGGCCGTTATTTAAATTATCACCCATTAATGGGTCTTGAAATCAATTTAATAGGTTTCAACCAATATAAAAAATAAGGTTATAAACTGTGTGTTGTTGTAAATGATAATGAAATCAATTGCTGGTTGTGAGAGCATTTTGTTAACTGTCTCTTTCCACTAGATGTAGGATTATTTATTCAGGTTGTGATGTTTGGAATTTGTCAGTTTGACCCGAACCTAGACACACCCAGGAAGAGGGAATCTCAACAGACGAATTGCGTCAGTCAGGCAGGCTGACCTGTGAGCAGGGCTGTAGGGCATCTCCTTGATTGCTAATTGATGTGGGAGGAGCCAGCCCACTGTGGGTGGTACTGTCCCTAGGCAGGTGGGCCTGAGCTGTTTAAGAATGGTATCTGAACCAGGCAGAGGAAGCAAGCCAGTAATCAGTGTTTCCACTGTTGCTGCTCTTCAAGCTCATGCCTTGAGTTCCTGTCTTGGCTTCCCTTAAGGATGAATTGTAACCTGTGAGCTGAAATGAACCCTTCCCTCCCCAGGCTGCTTTTGGTCATGGTGTTTATTATGGCAACAGAAAGCCAACTAGAACACAGGTGATAACGTGTTAATGTAATTCTTGCTGGCCGTCAAGGGAAAGGTCCAAACGTAAAACCTTGGAGTCTGCAGGGAAGATTCCCTGTGGTTCATGGGACCCGATTCTTCGGCCTCATTGCTGGTTGCCAGATCCATCTCACAAATGACAGTGTCTAATTTGCAAGGTTGCTGTTGTGTTTCACCGCAGGCTGGTGTTGGGTTTCTGTGACAGGTTTCAATTTTCATTTGCTTTTCCTGATTACCAGGGAGGCTGAGAACAAGTCAGGTCTAAGTGCTGGGAGTGAGTGTGGAGACGGCTTCCAGTTTTCACCTCCGCAGTGTTGGGTGTGCACAGGACAAATAACCAATCAGAAAGCAGAAGCGCGGGGGAGACGGTGAGGACTGTCTACTATTGTGGTATCTGCTGTGAAGGACATGAGTCCTAGGGAGGTCCTGGGATGGGAGATTTGCTCTCCTGGCCACTATGGGATGGATTGTACCTGGGCCAGAAGACCACCTGCAGATGTCCTCACAGCCTTGGGTTTGGGGTGAGTGTGAGGCCTGGGCAGGTGTGCCATGTCCACACAGTCACCAGGCAGGATGGTGGTTTTGCAGCTTCCGAGAGTGACCTCTGTCCAGGTGTCCTCCTGCCATGCTGCCTCCTTTGGCTTCCTCTTATTTGCCGCCTTTGATGTGTGTGGATGTAGAGGGTTAGCAGAGCTGGCCAGTGGTCAGGGACGTGGTGGTCCAGATGGGTTCAGAGAGGGTGGGTGGGGCTCATGAATGGGAAGGTGAGGGAGATAATTGCATCTCAGGTCTATGGCATCCATGTCTTGTAGAAATATAGTTTCAGGGTTGATGGAAAAGTCCATGCATTTTCTAAGAGATCGTAAGAATATCATTGATAAGTAGTCTGGTTTTAGAAAATCTCTCGATTTTAGTTTCCAAAATACCAAGTGAAATTTTAAAAAGCGGTTTGGGCCAAACACATCTTCTGTGAATTTGGCCATTTCTGTGTTAAGGGAATAAAAGTGTGTACCGGTTTAAGTGTTGAAAACAGCCGTGAAGTCGGATTTGGTTCCCGGTGACCCGGTTTGTCACCTTCGTTTATTTCCTCCTAGATGCATGATGGGGCATTGAGGGGGTGGTGGCATTCTGAATTTTGTTCATCTGTCTCTTTCCTTCTTAATTCATAGTATATTCTAACAAACATTTGTCCAGGGCCCCAGACAAACAAGCGATAAGACATACGGCCCCATATCCCTCCGGAATGGAACATCGTAAAGTTGGACAAAGGTGGTTACTTTGGGGCCATTTTTACATTAATTCCTTAGGTCTCCTAGTGAGCAGAACTTTCTGCTGCACAAGACTCTTGCACGTGTCACATCCTGACAGTTTTACAGCTCACCCAAGTGCCACATAGCTAATTCATGATGGAGAGGGAAGCTTCGGTGCATTAATAGCTCAGAGAGTCAGTAGAATGGATAATAGATGACCAAGCTATGTGTGTAAAGAAAATATGCATAGCTCATGAGAAATCCTAGGGTGGAGGTGGGGATGGGGGTCTGTGCATCCTGAGCCTTGGCCTCCCTTGGGGGAAATGTGAGGGCTGAGAGAGAATCCTTCAGACATCAGAGGAGAAAAGGAAGTTCCACATGGACATTTGATCAAGCCCGGGGAATTGCGGTGCTGGAGAAATTCTAGAACAATTAGTACTCCTGTGCCTTACCCAGAGGACGTCTTAATTGGATTTGCAGGTTGTCTGAGTATGTGAGCCGGAGAGAGCTGGAGTCTGAGCCACACGGTCTTTCCCATCCCTGGTGGTCAGAGCCATCGAGGCATCACACTTTCATTTTAAGTTGTCTTCGTTCTAAAGGTGAATCCAGACCCGTCTTGTCTCCCTCCCCAATCCCCCAGGCTCCCATCATAAGTAGGGAGACTCCTGCCCTCCCCTCCCCACTTCTGCCCTTCCCACTCCAGTCCTGTTAGTCTGACTTCCCATCTGCCTTCTCATTGGGAGTTTCTGGACCTGGCCCCAGCATCACCACCACACTCTCCAGCCCTTCACCGTTTGCTCTGTAAGAAGACCCCTAAGTTTTCTCAATAAAATATCAATGATTAATATTAATAATATGTAATTAATAATATTAATAATTATATAATAAAATTATTATTATTATTTTTTGAAACAAGGTTTCTCTATCCCTGGTTGTCCTGGAAGGAGATCTGTATACCAGATTGGTCTCAAACTCCAAGATCCACCTGTTTCTGCCTCTGGGTGCTGGGATTAAAGGTGTGTGCCCCCATGCCTGGCTGGTCTTATCAATTCTTATGCTATAGTTTGGATCTTAGATGTCTCCCAGAGGCCAATGTGTTAGAGGCTTATGTGGATGGAGGAGGTAGAACCTTGAGGAGGTGGAGCCTGGCCTCCTTTGGCCGCTCTTCTGGTCACTGGGAAGTGACCCTGAAGGGGTTAGTGGTGTACCCAGTCATAAAGTGATTGGTTACCCTCTACCACATACTGCCACTGTGATGTGCTGTGATATAATGCCTAGGAGCACTGGGGAAAGTTGTGTTGTGGGTCCATCTGATCATGGGCTGGAACCTCTAACTGTGAGTTAGGATAACCCATTTCTTTGGTAAGTTTATTACCTCAGTATTGGTTGTGGTGTAAAGGTCATTAATCTGTCTTGTTCTTTCCTTTTCTAAAAGATTTATTGTGTGTGTGTGTGTGTGTGTGTGTGTGTGTGTGTGTGTGTGTATGTGTTTATATACACCACAAGAGTACAGTCCCCATGAAGGCCAGAAGAGGTTGATATGGAGTCCAGATTCTATGGAGCTGGAGTTAACAGGTCATTGTCTTTTGGGTTGTAAACTTAGTCTCTAACGGCTGAGCTGTCTCTCCAGCCCAGCCATAGGTCATTGTGAGCCATCTAATGTGGTGTGCTGGGAACTGAACTCAGGTCCTTTGTAAGATCAGCAAGCACTCTGAACCACTGAGCCACCCCTCCTGACTTCTTATTTCTTTCTTGATATGATAATACTGGTTGAGTGCCTCCCATATGCCAGCTGCTATTCCAAGTGTTCGGTACACATTATCTCAACAGTCTTTACCACAGGCAAGGTGTTATTGATCCCAGTTCCTGCTGTGAGGAGGTCGAGGCACAGCAGTATCATGGCTTTCCTCAACTTTTAAAAATTTGGCTTCTTTTTTCCTTTCCGTAACAGTTTATGTCAAAGGATGTGGAGGTGCATGCTGTAGAATGAGCAGCACAGGATCCCTTCTCTCTTAGAGTGTGAGGAGGAGAGAGCATCTTTACAGACTCGTGCAAGGCAGACGGAGGCAGACACAGGCAGCTGTGGAAGCTCCTTGTCCATTCTGAAGGTCAGGAAAAACTTCCTCGGGGAGGCAGGGAGACATCTGTCCTGACTTAGATGAGTCAAGATGTGACATTATGCTTGGAGGGAGGCATAGCGTGAGCAAAGGCAGGGGACACAGGTGACTTTGACATTACTAAATTGGTCTGAGTGGGACACGGCGAAAGTGTGTACAGTGAATAGCGGGTCTGGCCTGTGCTGAATTTGCAGCCATGGCTCTTGAAGAATTTCACGTTCAAGGTGGATCCAGACAGAAGTGTAGTCCAGTAGATTATGATGTGTTAGGTGTGTAGAGGGGTGGGAGAGTAAGAGTGAAGGGGTTCCAAAGGACCCAGCTATGGTGATAAACCAAGAGAGGAAAGAGGAGATGTAATGAAATCAGTGGAAATACGGTCGGGGTTGACCAAGTGGATATGAACAGTGGGAAGGTAGAGCAAGCAGGCGGTTTTTGTTGGTGAGTGAGTACGTTACATGTACAGGAGTCGGGCCGTTTAGAACCCCAACCAAACTGGAGAGAGCACTCAGGTCTAGGTTGGGGGGAGGTGGGGCCAGGTACACAGACAAGGAGTGGGGAGCAAGGAGGTGGACTTGAGGGCAGTGGAGAGGTCCGATGAGATGCCAGGCAGTGGGCCTCCGGCCGCCATTCCCCCAGGAGAGGGAAATGAAGGTCGTAAGGCCACTGTTCAACATTTCTAATAGTCTTGCAGGTGACTAGGTGGGTTTGAGGGAAGTGCACTGGGAACCTAATCTCCCCACCTGTTTCTTTGTATTTTAAAACCTGTAAAACTGTTTTCTTAGTTCCTCACAACTTACCCCTAAGCCTTTTGATTTTCAGCTTGTGTGGTAACTGTTTAGTTACCTGCTTTAAAAATATTAATTTTTCTTTTATGGGCAAGGATGTTTGACCTGCTTGCATGTATGTGCACCATGTGCATGAAGTACCCACAGAGGCCGGATGAGAGTGTTGCAGCCCCCTGGGGGCTGCTGTGCGGGTGCCGAGAACCCAAACGCAGTGTTCTGCAGGAGCAGCAAGTGCTCTTAGCCACCAGGCCACCTCTCTGGCCCTGTTTCCTTGGCTCTTACTAAGCAATTACTTGTTATAAATGATGTTTATACAGATGTTTATCAACTGCTGGCAGCATCACATGTCCGTTATCGTCATCATTGTGATTTTGTTCTATTCTCAGGGGGATGAAAGTCTGTAATCAAAATTAAAGAAATTTTAAGAGTTTTTCCCTTCCTAGAGTGTGGAGAGGGGGACATTCTGAGAAAGGATAAAAGGTTTTTAATTTGAGATTTTACAAAATAAGCATATTGGTTATTTTAAAAGGTTCTTTTAAAAAACAGTTGTGAACTAATTTAGTGTTTTGGTTGGTAGAGAATTTATTTTCAAGATACTTAGTTCTTATTAAATGCAAAATTCAAAACCCATTCACATCAAAAGCCATTAATTTTTTTCCTGTTTAATTTGTCTCAGTTAAAAGCACTGGCTGCTCTTGCAGAAGACCTGGGTTTAGTTCCCAGCATTCACATGGCAGCTCACAACCACTTGTTACTTCAGTTCTAGAGAATCTGATGCCCTCTTCTGGCCTCTGAAGGCACTGCACATTGTGGTGCATATGCACACATACAGGTGAACCATCATGCACATAAAATAAAAATTAATAAATCTAAAAAAAATACCAATGAACAAAGCTCCCTCTTTTCAGCAACACCCATTTCCCAGTTGTAAACCCTTTGATGCGTCTTTATCAGGCTGCTCCAGGGCCCTGCCAGAGGCGCTTTTAGTGTTATGGAAATGGAGAAGTGACTTTACACAAAGTGCCATAACGTCGCTGCTTGAAGCAGAACTTCTCAATGAAAGGACTGCGTGCTTCCCCTGTTGTATTCCTGTTGCCGCTTGTGATATTTCTTTAATCCTCTTCCTCCACTTGGCATTCTCCAGGGTGTGTTAGGAACATAGAACGCCGGATAGAAAGGCGGAATGTCTCAGCCACCCATTGATGAAAACCCTCCCTACGGCTTAGAGAACTCCGTACGTCAGAAGGCTTATTCTTGTTCTATAAAACAATCCAGACTGAGCCCTGCACCTCATTTTGCAGACACAGTTCTCATGAGTGAGAAGAAATGAATATAGGAAGCTACGAGGTCAAAGGTAGGAGCTTAGGTCCTGGCTTAAGCAAAGGAAAAGAAAGTTTAAACATCATTCGCAGGGACAGAATGAGGAGGAGGGACGTTTATATATTTGTTTCTTCCTTAAAATACAGAAATTGCATTGCTGGCCCTTTGTCTTTCCATTTTTACTCTTTTGAGAGTTTCATACATAGGTGTAGCTGGAGTTTTCTCCAGTCCTGCCTGGCCCACAGTCAGGACAAATCTCTCTCACCCGCCAGTCCCTCAGCCGCTTAGACCCAACCGAGTAAACACAGAGACTTATATTGCTTACAAACTGTATGGCCGTGGCAGGCTTCTTGCTAACTGTTCTTATATCTTAAATTAATCCATTTCTATAAATCTATACCTTGCCACGTGGCTCGTGGCTTACTGGTACCTTACATCTTGCTTGTCATGGCGGCGACTGGCAGTGTCTCTCCGACTCAGCCTTCCTGTTCCCAGAAGTCTCTTCTCTGCTTGTCCTGCCTATACTTCCTGCCTGGCTACTGGCC
>CABHPQ010170888.1:0-11351 GCA_902168405.1 Peromyscus aztecus
GAGAAGCTTAACTTATGTTTCATTTCTGAGAAGAAAGTAAAACCTAAGAAGAAGGAAGAATTTGAAATAATGTTAGGGAGTAAATATTTAAGTGTATATGGACTCAGGTCAGCCACTAACTAGATGAGTTAGAATACACCTTCATTCTTGTAGGTTTGATGCTTCTCAGTATATAATAGTTGTACTAGTTCAAAATTTACCCCTGTGCTGAGCTGCAATGTGAAAACAGAATGGAATATATTGAATAATGAAATGTTGCTTGAGTTTGAGATATATGGAGGAACAGTAATTATTAGGACAATGGAAGTTTGTGACTTTTGTTAAGCATACAGAATATTCTGGAATTGTAAAAGATTGTACTCAAGAGAATTCATCATATGTGCAAAGAAATATGCTGTATCTAAAATTCTCAGTCAAGAAAAATAATCTTATCTATACTGTTTGGAGGATTGATTATTCTGTACATCACATTTCAGACATCTATAAAAATATCACAACATCAGTAAAATTGAATTGTTAGCTTTGGATATCTATTGTGCCACCTCTAGATACTAAACAGAGAAATACTGAGGCCATGAAAAACATCAAAGTAGAGAACTGATGGGGAAATCTTAGACTCACCCAATCCTTAGAAACTAAAGGAATAGCTCTTATTATTTTTTTCCTTTCTTTGAGACAAAAACAGTCACCTATTTCTTAACTTCTTCTTCAGAAAATCTCACCAATAATATGCATCTTCTTAAGTATCCAACCTTGATTACAATCCTGGAATAAAACCATTAATTATCACAAGAACACAGTTTTATCTAACAAAGAAATCAATGTCATTGTTAAGGGTAGAGTGTGTTTAAAAGATAAAATAGCTGCGTTTATGGAGTAATGCATTCTAGCACAAACTAGTAGTCTATGCAGGGGAATGGCTCAGTACCATGAGGGTTAAACATAAATAGAAAATAGAATTAGCTTGCCAATATAGGTTTCTTTCATGTGTCACATTATTTATAGTCCTGGTAAAAACATGAGGAGTCAGATCTAATATTATATCTTTAAAAAATGCCTTTCAGAAGCTTGCAAACAAACAGTCCCTATTAATTGAAGTAGGGCTGCCTGCAACACTGACAGTCTGTGGAAGATGGGTCAAAAGGCTCAGAGAATTGGAAGCACAGTGACAGCTCCGCAGTGTGAGACCTGAAGCTAACATTCTGGGTGTTTCTTAAGAACAGGAGTATACTGTTATCATTGGCAATGATGAGCAGATTGTGAGGCAGTGTTAAAAGCATTACCATTGTGTCATGGCTGATCTTTGTTGATCTGGGCTAACAAGACTTGCTGGTGCAGAATGTGCATGTCTAATCACGAAGAAGATGATAGGGAATAGAAACACTAGGGCGTGCTGGCAGGTTTTTGCACTCACCAGCAAGGTTTTGTAATAATAAAAATCAGAAACCAGTTAAAAACACTGGCCTGGAAGTTTCCTTTGTATAAACTTATGGAAGTGGCTCAAAAGACTATTAATAGGTTTTTCAGGGGACAAAATAGGTTATGAACTGAAAAGGGAAAGCTCTAATTGATATGAAGAAAAGATATCTCTGATGTTGGAGATAAGGCAATGCCTTTGGTGGAAATGGGATGGTAAATCAACTATTAATATAAAGTAATGAACTGGGGATCAGGACGGGTACCTCATGCTACAAGGAAAGAGCCCTCGTCTAGAAAGTAAGACTCAGGAATCACTTGATATGTGTAATCACATATAATTCATCTCACTTGGTTTCATTGATATCATATGGTAGCAAAATTAAGGTCACTAGCACGTTTCTTTTCTTTATTCTTCTCTCATGTATTACATCCCAAAGGCAGTTTTCCCTCCCTTCTCTCCTACCAATCCCCCATTCGCACATCCCTTCTCCCTCAGAGCCACTACTTCTCCCTTTCCCTTCAGAAAAAGTCTGACCTCCCAGGGATATCAACCCAATATGGCATATCAAGCAAATAATAAGACAAAACACATCCCCTCATATCTAGGCAACAGGACGAGGCAACCAGTAGGAGGAAAACGGTCCCCAAAGCAGCCAAGAGTCAGAGACAGCCCCTGCTCCAACTCTTAGGATTCCTACAAGAACACCAAGATGTACATCTAAAACATATATGCAGAGGAACTAGGTCAGGTCTATACAGACTCCCTGATTCTCGAGTCAATCTCTGAGCCCCTATGAGCCCTGGATACTTGATTCTATGCGCCATGCCATTTACTTGTGTGCCTGACCCCTCTGGCTCCTACAGTCCTTCCTCCTCCTCTTCTGCAGAATTCCCCAAGCTATGTCTAATGTTCGGCTGTGGGTCTCTGCATCTGCGCCCATCAGTTGCTGGATGAAATCTCTCTGATGACTACCATGCTAAGCTTCAGTCTATGAATATAGTAGAATATCATTAGGAAATCAGGGATTACCTCATTGACTTTTTCTCTCCGGGTTCTGTTGGGTTCCATACTAGGTCTCTGGCCTATCCAGACTCTGGTCCCTCACCATGCAGGCAGTATCAGCTGTAGACTCTCTTGCAGCATGGATCTCAAGTTGGACCAGTCATTGATTAGCTATTACTACAAATTCTGTGCCACCTTTAACCCAGCATGTCTTGCAGGTAAGAAAAATTGTAAGTTGAAGGTTTAGTGATTGGGCTGCTGTCTAATCACTGCACTGGTATACTTGCCTGGTTACAGAAGATGGTGGATTTAGGTTTTGTATCCTGCATTACTAGGAGTCTTCATCATTGTCACCCTGGTAGATACCTGGGAGTTTCCATTGCACTAGGTTTCTACTGCACCCCAGAAATGTTTCCCCCAATCCAATCATCTCTCCCAGTATTCTCCCCTCCCATTTTACCCCTCCTGTTTTCATCCCCCATTCTACCTTCAAAATCCATTATATTTTCCCTTCCCAGGGAGATCCATGCATCCCACCTTGAGCCCTCTTTGTTACTTAACTTCTCTGAGTCTGTGGATTGTTATAAGACATACTTTGCAGCTAATAGTCACTTCTAAAGGAGTACATACCATGTTTGTCCTTTTGTGTCTGGGTTACCTAACTAGGGGTGATGTTTTATAGTTCCATCCATATGTCTGCAAATTTCATGATGTCATTTTTTTAAATAGCTGAATAATACTCCTTTGTCGATATATACTACATTTTCTTCATTCATTCTTCAACTGAGGGACATCTAGGTTGTTTTCAGGTTTTTAACTTTTGATAGAAAACATTTTAGATGAATGAGACAATATTTTCTTATTTTTTCAACTCCATTTACTTGATTTGTAATGATGTCAAATGTTATTCTCATAAATGTGTTAATTGTATAAAATTATTCTTTAAGAAATGTGTCAGTATCATTTGCCTATTTAAATATAGATTTTCTTTGGATTGAGTCTAGGGTTTGCTTATATATTATGACTATTCATCCTTTATAAGATGAATAGTCTGCTCATTTTTTCTCCACTGTGTAGATATCATCTTAATCCAATTTCTGAAGTCCTGTTTTACAATGAAAAGCTTATAGCCCTTTCTGTTCATTTTTGTTATTGTTGATGCTCTTTATTATCTTGTGCTTTTCACTCTTGTATAAAGAAATCAGCATTATAATAGTGTCCTAAATGTTCCCCCTATGTTTTCTTTTAGCAGGTTCCTAGTATCAGAAATTCTGCTCTCGTTTTGATTTATTGTAAGTTAGTTACATATAAGCTGAGAGATAGTGTCAAATAAATCCAGTTACTCTGAACCTGATAGAAAAGAAAGTAGGAAGTAGTCTTGAACACATAGGCACCAGAGATCACTTCCTAAATATAATATCAGTAGCACAGACACTGAGAGAAACAATTAATAAGTGGGACCTCTTGAAACTGAGAAGGTTTGTAGGGCAAAGAACACGGTCAACAAGACAAAATGACAGCCTACAGAATGGGAAAAGATCTTTGCCAACCCCATATCTGATAGAGTGCTGATATCCAGAATATATAAAGAACTCAAGAAATTAGACATCAAAATACACCACAGTCCAATTAAAAAATGGGCTATAGAGCTAAACAGAGAATTCTCAACAGAAGAAGCTCAAATGTCTGAAAGACATTTAAGGAATTCCTCAACATCCTTAGTCAGTAGGGAAATGTAAATCAAAAGGACTCTGAGATACCATCTTACACCTGTCTGAATGGCTAAGATCAAAAACACTGAAGACAGCCTACGTTGGAGAGGATGTGGAGCAAGGGGAATACTCCTCCACTGTTGGTGTGAATGCAAACTTGTACAGCCACTTTGAAAATCAATATTGCGCTTTCTTATAAAATTGGGAGTCAACCTCCCTCAAGATCCTGCTCGACCACTCTTGGGCATATACCCAAGGAATGCTCAATTATACCACAAGGACAGTGCTCAACTATGTCTTCTGAATGGGAATGCCTAGCTTTCTCTGAACTTCAGGATAGATATTTTTCCCAATGTATATTTTTGTTTTCTTTATCACTAAGTAAATATCTATAGAGGTATGAATTAAATTTTGAATTCTCTGTCTATAAATAATCATACATTATGCCATAATTTCAGTTACCATACATTGTGAATATATTATCAGATATTGTAATATCTCCTAATGTTTACTTCTTGAACATAATTGTTTATGCTATTGAAAATCTTTTGTTTGTCCATATAAATTTTGTGATTATTTTACTAGTTCTGATAAAAAATTGAATTCACATTTTGATGTCGATTGGAAGAAATTTGTAGTGTGCTTTATGTAGTAAGGACATTTTACACATCTGAATACTCCTAATCATGAGGAATAGAAGTGTGTTCATTTGTGTACTTGTATGTATGTACTATTCAATTTCATTCATCTACACTGAATAGTTTACATTGTAAAGGCTTTTCATTCCTTAGTTAAGTGCTTTTATAAACATTTCATTCATTTGTTCATTTACTATTTGTTACCTTGTTTTATTAAATTCCAAGTACTGCAATATTATTTGTCACTTTGTTTTCTTAAATTTCAAGTACTGCAATAACCGTTTAATTTGTTCGGAGAAGAAATGTTCTTCCAGTACAGAAATGCATAGTCATTGACAGTGATGAATGACTTCGCTTATATTTTATGTGATCTAGGAAATAAATGTGTAAAACCAACCCCAAGATGTAACTGGAAAGTGAAACACAGATGAGCTTAGGGAATAAGCAAAAGGTTGAAAATATGCCTTGGTAATTGCCATCAGCAAACTTCTGCTGAGATTTAGTCTGTATCTTCCATCTAGTCTCTGTTCATATAGAACCAATGACTTGTGTTGTGGGGGCAGAGCTGAGAGGGAAGCAAGATCCCCAGAGTGAAATTTCTCACATTACACATCTGATTTAGCATATGCTGTTACTGAATGTCAGACCCGCTACATCAGAGAGAGCAACCTTCCCCTGGGAGAACCATCTAGTTAGTGACAAGTTGTTTACCCTGGGCCTTTTCCACTCTCATTAAATGCAAAGTTTCATCTTGACATTGGTTCAATCATTTTCTGGGCATGTATTTTGTTTTTATTTACCACCTATCATGCTTCTTCGGCCATCACCATTTGTGTGTGGTCCACACAATAATATTTTGCATGGAAATTTTGAACATACCATTATTTTCCTAGGATAAGGAAAATTCCTCATGCCAAATTAAGTGCAAAGGACAGGAAACAAACAAACGAACAAACAAACAAATAGATAAATAAATAAATGAGAAAATAACTAAATAACCAGAGGGATTTTTACACAGTTCTTAATGTTTTTGCTACAGCATGATAAAAAAAAGAATATGGTTATGAGGAGTTCAAACATTGTATGTAAATGTGAAAGAGGCAAATTTTTAACTCCATGTCTTTTCTCATGTACCTGTTTCCTTTTCATGCAATTTTTTTGAATATTTGGCCTTTGTGTGTTTGGAGATTCAATTCATTGATTTACCAAAGAGCAAGCATATCATTCATCTTAAGCTATAGAAAAATCCTGAGCAGTTTCCATAATGTGCAGAGATAATAGCGTATGGAATGTAATAGGACTAAAGATGACTGATGACTGTGGTAGCTCAGCTCCAGTGACTTCCATATTGCTCCCCTTACCTCCCAAACTATAGCAACATCCCTGAAGTGGAGAGGGAAAGAGTGTTATGAATCAGAATTCAAGTAGAACTTTAGGAATTGGAGGAAGCAGTGAATAAGTGAAAACCTGAGTGAATGTGTTTTGTTGAAATGGGCATGGATGGCCACACCAAAGAATTCAAGCCTTCAACTCATGTGAAACCAACAGAGCTATTGCCTATGTGATCCATATTCAGAAGATGGTAAAGTTTTCCTTGGGGATCTGAATATGAGAGAGTGACCAATCTTTATACACATTAACAACTGCAGCAACTTCCACTGACACACACTTAAAACTGGAGAATGCTCACCTGAAGATACTGCCAACCCAAACTAGCTATCCCTACCCACTGTAATATACACATGAACAACTGAGGTTCGAAGTTACTGCTGTTGCAGCTATTTATATCAGAGTGCTCATCGCCCATTATTCCACCTTCTATCTATGTGTCTGTGTGTTTGTTATTTCTTCATTACTTCAACACTCTTTGTCAGGGTTCCAGGATCAAGGTGTCAAGGTCATGGTAGCCAACTGCTATAAATCTATGTCTTCTGGGTATGGTAGGGTCTTTGTACACAAACTCATAGAAGCTGTGATTGACTACAAAAAAAAAAATCTGTACACAATGAAGCCAGTCAAGAGTAGAGCTTGAGAGGTAGAGGATCTTACAGGTTCCAATACCAGGTAAGGTGCTATTGGCAGGGTAAGAAATAGGCCTTTTTCTTGAGAGGTATATCCCCTAGTTTGAGGAAAACATTACACTGGCTTGTCCAATGCCCATATACATTACATATGGGTAGAACTAATTAGACTCAATGATCTAGTTTTTTAAAAAATTTATGGAAGTTTAAAGTTGGTTCATAATGGAAAGGGTGGCCCAAAGAGAGTTCGGGACACAGGTGAATTAATGTTATCAAAACACATTGTATATATGTATAAATTTAAAGAAAATAAAATTTATAAATGAGAAGAACAAATGTGAATTTAAATTAAAATAATATTTCTTGAGGAAAAATGTATTTTTCTTATACTTGATTTTTATCATGTCTATATGAAAAGCATATATGTATACCAATATATGTATACAAATACAGTTATACTGCAAAGTAATAACTTATTTTAGTTATATTTCTACAACACATAATTTTAAATGATGTCATATTGTGTTTATAGTCTCATTATTTATTTCCTTAATTGCCTTAATTTTCTTGTTATTCTTTTGCTGTGATTAATCTTTTCTATATTTAGATATATTATGAACTTAGATTATATATATATTTTTCTAATCAAAATATTTTTAAATATCTCATAATTTGAAATTAGCTTAATGAAATATCAGTGTTTTCAAAATGCTTATTATTGTTTACATGAACTTTTCAAGAGAGATTATATACAAGCAAGTATAATCATTGGTACTGACAATCATTTAAGTAAAGGGACAATTTCATTAATGTATATCTTTGCCTTTCTCTCTCCCAGACTTATAATTAAAAAACAGAAAGAGAAAAATATCAGTATAAGTACTATCTTTTATGCTCAAGAGTATATATGGATTCAAGATAACATCATCACATTTTAAGTCAATTTTTATGTAGTATAGCAGTAAAATGTGAAATGAGGTGAGACACAGGAAAAGAGAGTAATAAGCTAAAAAAGGGTCATTTCTTCCACACCTCATCTAAAAAAATCATTCATTTTCACAATCTCTTCATTGAAATATTCACTTCAAAATTAAAAGTCACTTTTGCCAAATCAGATTCATTACTCTTGAAGGCATTGATTACATAAAATATTTCACAAAAAATGAGACTGTTATTTTTGGAATCTGAAATGCCTTCCCATGAGTATATCAGAAGCACTGGTATTAAACTGATCACTGGATTTTTGGAATGAATCGATGGAGACAGTGGATACTATCGAATATAGGGCCAATGTGAAGGAAATAAAGCACAAGAGTCTTCCCATGGAACACAACAACTTTCTGCAAATGTTTGCTTCCTCTTTCCATTCAGCTGTCTGGATACCATGAGAGAAGTCACACTGGTATAATGAACAGTTTCAACAAATGTCTCTGTCTTACCACGGAAGTCAAAGAAATAGAGATATCTTGTCTTGGGCTGACACTTCTAAAACCCTGAGGAAGGTGTACTCGGGTATTTTATAATGTCAACAAACTCATTAAAACGGAGATAATGGTAGTTCTGATTGTTATTTGGTACATGAATATTTGTAGTTACTGGGGAAAATTAGCTTTATTCTATGAGGTTTTTGAAATATCACATATTACACTAAAGCTGAATTTGAAAAAAACAACAACCTAGAGTGTTTTATTTTCTTTTGTTTGAAGAAATTGAGAAAATTTTCGAAATGTAAATTATCATAATTCATGCTTTTATATTCCTAGAGGAGCTATTACATGTTTATTCTTATTCCTAAACCCACTTGATTATGGTTAAGAACTTCTCACCAATTTTATGTCTACTGTTACTTAAGACACTAGAGGAACATAAATTTATACAACAGATTAAAATACATATATTATTTATTCTTTTGAAAATAAGCAACATGTCATCTAGGTTTATATATGAAATTTATTTACTCTGCAATGGTCATAGGAGTCAAGGCAATAGAGAGGACTCTAACATTGCTAAATTGTGATTAGTGACTCTGCTTATGCCAACCAAAAGCAATTTGTAGTGCTCTATATGTTTCCTTTAAATGACTAAACCAAAATGGGAAGAAAACAAATAAATTAAATTCATGGCTAGCATGACAAGTATTATGTTAGGGACCGGAACTAAAGACTCAGAAAGACAAATATTGCATTTTCTCCCATATATAGAATCTGTATTTTTACAATGAGATAAAAATTGAAAGTCGGATATTTGAAAAACTAGATTAAGCATTTCAAATCCAAGAAATCTATGGAGGACGACAGCAGTCAATGAGATATTTACCGAAAAGAGAAGTATAGAATCCAGGGGAGATCTCCGTCTCCTTGCCTCCCACTGCTTATAAAGAATGTCTTGATTACATTGTTTGCTTTTCTGCAGCTCTGACATACATTGCACTCAGCATTTATTGACAACCTTTTCCTGTTCTCAGAGAACTCCTGGTCTGAGTATTTGGGATGATTAGGAATGAAGATGCTTGGGCACTACAGAGCATTGAAACCTCCCACAAATCCAGGATCATTTTAACTCTGCTATTTGAAGAAACCACCCAGGTACCATCAGATCAGTTACGTCTTTCTCTATGATTTTGAAAGAAGAGGAAAAAATTTAAGCTGCAGAACACTATCTCAGTTTCACCAAACTAGAGAACAGACAATTAGGGAATGGGTAGGGTCACAATTATGCATAAGACATTGAAAATGAAAAGAGGCAAAAAATTGTTTCCCTTCCTTTACTTATTCCTAGTTCCATTGATATTTTACATTTCTATTCATGCTTTCAATTCCAGATAGTCCCTTATTTATTTTTCTCTATTAAAACTGAGGAACTAGGGCTGGAGGATGGTTGAACAGTTAAAAGTCTTCTGACATTGCAGAGGACTTCAGATCCCAGCATTCAAATGGAGGCTCACAATCACCCCTAACTCCAGTCCTAGGAGATTTCCCGCCTTCTTTTGGACATTAAGAACTACACCCACACATGTTATACAGATACATTTGCAGGAAAACAATCATGCACATGAAATTTTAAAAAGTAACTTACAATCTATATACACACTTAGCTTAGTAAGTACTTATATATGTATATCATTTACATTTATATGTAAAAAGTATTATATTTTTTAAATATTAAAAAATAGAAAAGTTTATGTATGATAATATTAAAACTCCAGTGTTTTCTGATTTTATTTTCTCCCATTGGAAACTTTGAGTTTCTTCTTAGTCTGCTTTTTCAAATAAAAATAGAAAACCAAGAGCAGTGATGTGAAGTAATAATACATACAGGTCAAAAACTAAAATACTGGCATCAAATCCAGCCAAGTATAATCTGTTTTCAAAAACACCTACTAATATTGTTGTCACCGCGTGGTGTCTAGCATAATGCTGGGTACAGAAAACATGCCCTGTACACATTGCCATGACCTCAACAGAAATAAAGAAAATGCTTTTTTTCAACACAAAAATAGATTAGGAAAGAAGAGATTAAAATGATGGTACTCTTTTATACATTCTATGAAGGGAAAAAATTCACCTAAGAGCCCACTTAGATGTCATGTTCAGAAGATTGTAATTTATGTATTTTAGCTATTAACAGGAATTGTTCCCATTCTCATAGTTATACAGCAAAGGTGAAGAGTGAATGAGAGTATTTTTTTGTCAGATAATCTTAAATATTGGTTACAATTGCTTTGTGAACCAAATATCAGTTGTATTTTTCTTTTTAATAAATTTCTAATATAGAACATATATAAATATTTTAGGACACTGTCATCCAAGTAAAGGGTTTATCAGCTCTCACTATAAAATATCAACTATATATCATAGTAAAAGATCCTTCACTTTTCTTTTAACACTTAACACATTCTTTCCACATTTTTGTACAGCAGGCCCCAATTTCCACTGAGGTTTTACCATAACAATTTAACTTTCCCTTGAGTTCCCTATTATATCATGTTTTATGCCTTTTACAATGTATTGTGCATTTTTCCCAAGAATGCATATGATCATATGTACAATGTTTGTTTCTCCTATCTATTTGCTATTTAACTCTATCATCTTTTCTATCTATTATCTGCCTATCATGTCTATACATTTATCTTGATACTTTTCTCATTGTAACAAAACACGAACAAAAGAACTTAATGTAAGAAGGGTTGACTTGGCTGCATGGTTTGAAGTCATGCTGGCAGTAAAATGAGGTAGCTAGTCCCATTACATCCACAATTAGGAAGTAAAGAGTGATTAAGGCCGGTTCTCCACTTCCTTTTCTTTTTTCTATTCACCCAGTAACATCAGTTCATGCAATTATGTCACCCACCTTCAAGGCAATCATCCTAATTCAGTTAAACATCTGTAGAATCTCCCTCACAAATATAACCAGAGATTTGTTTCATAAACAGTTTTAAATCCCAGCATGTTGCCAACCAAGGTTAACTATCATTGTATGATATATCCATGATCATCTAATCATCTGTGTATTATCTATCTATCTATCTATCTATCTATCTATCTATCTATCTATCTAT
>CABHPQ010170888.1:11361-54236 GCA_902168405.1 Peromyscus aztecus
TATCTATCTATCTATCTATCTATCTATCTATCTATCTATCTATCTATCTATCTATCATCTATCTATCAATCATCTATAATATCTATCTCTATCTATCTATCTATCTATCTCTCTATATATATCATTAATCTATCATCATTTATCAAAAGTGTGTTTAACTTGGCTTTTTTTCATGCACCCCTTTTCAGAGTCTGGACATTCCTTTGTACGTACTTACCATTATATCATTATGGTCTATCTAGTTACTGATTTTGAGGTACACTGAAGGAAACAAATATGTGTATGAATAAAATCCATCTTTACTTAAGGAATTATCAAATAAAATACTTTTTTTCTAGACATTGTCATTGAATACATGAAGCTATCATAGATTCAGAGAATAGGTTATTTTTAGAGATAAAGCCTTGTCTGAATAATAGCATTGCTATAATTTCAAGAAAGCCTCACTTTTGGCCTCATAAAGTTGATATTTTTTAAGATTTGCTTTTCTTCAGCAATATTTTAGGAAAATTACTGTCACTCAAATGTGTTCATTTCCAAAGTCTCTACTTCCATTAGATAAGAATAATTGACAGAGAGCTCTGTAGAAAAGTAGGACATTGGATTGTGATAATCACTCAGGAAATTGCCTCATTCCTCGGTTTGCTTTGTGGTTGAGAGAGGAGAAACTCTATTTATTAACTTAGGCAGTTGATAGCTGGTTTAAGCAGAACAAAAGGAATGGTGTGATTCTCTGTGTGCTGTTGTGTCATCACTGTGACCTGTTTTTTCATTTTCATGTGATCCCAGAATTGTTGGATGTTACGATTCGTGAAGGACTTTTTGTGCTTCTTTGTTAGTGAACAATCTTAATTCGTATTTGGCTGTTTTTTACTCATCAACTTTGGTTCACCAAGACTAAATTATGAGGCACTATATAAAACTTGAGAAAAATGTATTTTTTTTTGTTTTTTTTTCATTGTCTAGAATTTTGTTTTATTGAAATTATGTATATATACATGGGAGTGAAAAACATTTTAAAGCTAGCCTCTCTTTTTTTTGAATTTATTTTATTTTATTTTACATTATAATTCAACTTTACATATCAGCCATAGATTCCCCCGTTCTCCCCCCTCCCGCCCTGCCCCCCTCCCCCGGGGGAGTCTTTGCCCTAGAGAAAAATGCATTTTTAATCTGTCCTTTACTAAACTATAATTGTGTTGATGTCCCAATCACTGCTTTTAATAAAACGATTAAAAGAATTATCATATACATGTTCGGTTTTCCCCTGCTAATTCCAAGCTCTTTGTGTTTTGCTTTATGACAAGTGTGGCAACATGGATATTCTAATGGGTGTCACCTTGGATACAGATATGATTATCTAGTTTCCCTCATTTGAACTTCTCTTTCCTATGGTAATACCAAGTACAATATTATAATCAGCTTGTTCTTATGGAGAAAAATTGCATGCACAGGTGTTCTGTATTTCCCAGAATACCTCATCTATAACAAACAATTTACTAAATTCAATTTGTCCTGTGTTTTAGTTTACCCGGACTACTATAACAAATACCTTAGAGTACGAGTTTAAACAGCAGGTATTTTGTATTTTCACAGTACTGAACGATAGAAAAGCTGGTCTCAAGTTCTGAAAAACTTTTGGTTTCAATGTGTATCTTACATGGCCCGCAGCTCTCACGCCCAGAGAAGGTGGGGGATTCCACTTTAGATTCCTGTAGTACCACGGGACTCAGTTTTCTGACCTCATTTTACCTCAGTTATTGTCTAAAGAATGTTTCTTCATCCAGTAAAACTGAAGATAAATTCTCCTACATTTGTATTATGAAAACACATCTGAGTTCATACTGGTTATTTTTGAATATTTTTATTTCTTTTTAATTAGTTTACAAAAATAAAATGAATACTAGTTAATTTATTCAAATTAACAATCTACACAGAGCAATATTCTTGTTTAGACTGAAATAATGGCCGTTTTTTATCTGAAAATGTTTTTGATCTTTTTATATCTTCATATCTAAAGCTATGAATATTTATGGTTGTCTCATATTTTTATGATCGGCATGTGTTTGTTCCTAGAATAACTTCCTTTAAACTTCAAGTGAAAGTTGGCTCTGGTAAAGCAATAATGCTTGTATCATTCAATAATGCTTGTATCAATCTATCAAAGATCTTTCTATAGTTACATGCTTGAAAATTCTTCCCCTGAATTCCTAGGATTTCCAGATAAAGTGATGTATGCATCCACTTTATCATACACAGAATTTTCATTATTTTTGTGATTTTCATCATGTCCATAAATTTGTTCAAATTATTGTTTCCCTGCACTTTCTAGATTTTTTTTATTAATTTAGATAAATTAAGGTTATCTTATTTTACTGGCAGAATTAGTTTAATAGACTAATATAAATAACTTGGTTTTATCATTTTTAGTGCAAAGTTTCTTGCATTTCCAGAAAAATATTCTTAAAATCTCTTTCTCTGCTTGAAGCTGCTTCTCAGGAATAACTAAATTTATTTTCTACTGTTAGTATGTTACTTGTAAATCAAAAGTTGATTTTGTGACAGAGAGTCTAGCTCCCTCTGCACTCTAACTGTTTGTGTTCATAATCTCTAGCTTTTTAGTCAAAATGCTTCTGGTAATACAAGTCAAAGCTATGTACAAACCAGTATGGTCTGCTCTATTACATTAAATTCTCTCTTTAAATAAAGTCTGCAATAAAAAACACTGTAAAATAGCATTTTATTCCAAAGCAAATAAACATGGAAAAAAAGTGAGACTTATCAAAAGCAAATGAGGCATTTGAAAATGTTTCAGGAAACAAGGCTATAATAAGAATATTCATCACATCCTCTTAATGACCATCAAGGTCACTCAGTAAGTAAGGTATTTTTTGCCAAAACCTTGGTGTGATATCCAAGATCATGTCCATTTGTGAACCCTATTTTTGTGACTAAACATCTTAGTGAACAGTTGAAATTATAAAGCAAACATAAATACCTGGATTCACTAACTAAATCTGTTCACTGCTCATTGGTTGTTTCTTGCAGAGAAATTTTACATTGGATATAGGGAGTAAACATTTCTTGTATCCTGCACAGTAAGTGCTAAGGTTCTTAGTCTTCAAAGAGGAAATATTATCTAAGCTATTTCTCTTCACGCGTTTCCTGGGCTCATGTGTGTTATGTGACAACTATTAATCAGGATTTAAACATATTCCTGGGAAAATATTAATCCATTATGTATTCCTCATGTTTGCCTGAGAGTATGTGCTTGTGATGAAGAGACATAGAAAAAGAGAGATGGACAGGTAGCTCAGAATAAATAAATATTTTAAGTATGTATATATAAATAAAACAATAAGACTAAACAAACCTAAATATATATCAATCTTGTGTGTGTGTGTGTGTGTGTGTGTGTGTGTGTTATTTATAAATTCTATTTAATTGCAGTGAATCTAGCAGTACCCATTTTGCTGGATGTGATGGTATTGCTTGCATGAAACCTTTCTTTATATTACTTAGTATTCAATCATTGACAGGCATCTGATGTAGCTTCCATTTCTTTCTCTGTTGTCAAACTTATGTAAGCTCGATGTGGGAACTTGTAGACATTGTATTCTTTCTGCAATCATTTAGGTATTCTGGCTTTCAAAGTTAAGAGGTTTTATTGCTTGTATTTAGTATTTTGCCTTAGTTTTTGAGATTAAATTATGGAAATGTGAATTTCAGACTGGCCTACCATTTGAAATCTTCCCACCTTAGCCTCTGAATGATAATACAGATGTATATCACCATGTCTAGCTCAATTTGGTGTTTTATTCAATATGATCTAGTATTATTGGTTTATATATACAACTATTTTTGATGTTACAGATAATTATATTTTCTTGTTCCCAATTTATGTCCAAATGATGCTACATGGGGATGAATAATTTTGAGTACAACCATGTAAATTCTCCAGGACTCAATAACTCACAGAAGAGTAAAGAACAATGTCATACAATTGTCACAGAAACTGCATTAAAAGTAACCTGTTAAATATGACATCCACTTAATGACTGACTATGATGGTTTTCCAAATACTGATATTTTCTTTAATTTATGCCTTGATCTGACAAATTGTCTGTGAATTATGCAGCAATATCTTTTATTTAAAAAAATCTCCCTGTGAGATGAAGGTTAAAATAAAGGGAAAGTAAATATGTATTCAATTTAACCTTCAAGAAGACAAAGAGACCATCTGGTTTATTTGAATGTGTTTACTAAGTGACTATGACCAAAGTGGTTTATATGCTCTATTGTTGACTCCACTTTTAAATCTGCATTTATGGATCATTTCTTACAGTGCTCTCCTAGGGGAGACATATATGAGGTGTCAGGGTGCTTTATAATGACACTTCAGTAATAATTTGCTACAGTGGTAACTTTCAGAGGACTACTAAGATAGCAAAGGAATTGAGGTTAGCTTACCCTCCTGAATGTAATATACTTATGTTATCAACAGTAAAACATAGCAATTTAAATAGCTTTTAATGTCTTTTGAATAACTACAACTATGCTGTATCCTTTTAAGCACATTTTGCTTATAGTTTTGCTCATTTAAAGAAATGTGTTCAAATTTTAAGTATGTGTTAAATGTTTCATCATTTTTTCAAGGTTTTCAATGCAGTAGTTCATATAGAAATGAACCCCACTGCTATGAAGAGGGAAATAGGCGGAATTGTAAAGACACTGCTGAAAGATGGAGTTTATTTTAGGAGGAAGAAAGATATTCATATGTATATGCAGCCCAAAGTGTGAAAAATACAATCTGCTTTATACTATCTTCCGTTATTTGAAGCAGATATTCAAATGAAACGATTGCTGCAAAAAGGGAAAGGGGAAAAAAAAAGGTGCAAACCTTAAAATATTGCCTGAGAAGTGAATTTCCTGAGAGTGCCATGTGTGAGCTTACTTTGGATTTTTGTCATAATGCAAAAAATGAAATGAAGTATGTTTTCCATTGTCTGAGTTTTCACAGTATAATGGTGTGTAAATATAATGATAGGCAGAAGAAAATGTGTGGCTTAGGATAATTTTGAAGGAAAATAAGAGTACCAGAACTCTCTCAATGTCATTTCAGATGATTTCTGTCATTGCTCATCTCTTCATCCTTTCTAATGCTAGTTATAGAAGAATCTCTCCTGAAGGGGTTCAGAACACTGAAGATGTTCTAGAAAAAAGTAGATTGCACCAGAGTATTAAAAGTAGATTAGAGTAAGATTAATTCATTGCTTTTAAAGAAATCTTAGTTCTTAATTCAATGATTACTCTGTGAACACAGTTTGGCTTGGGTAGGGCTACCATGATATTCTAATGACAAGATCGCCTCAACCTCGTCAGAGGAGCTGAAGGGAATCATTTTGTTTATTTTCTGCATTACTGACAGGTATGAATTCTGGACTCAGGTATAAAGGGTCACAAAATTCTAGAGAGCTGCAGAATTATCTGGAATCTCTGGCCACTGCATCATATTATAATTACTCCTGGTAAAGTGCCCTGCCCATTGATATCACAGAAATATTTATAGAGATACTAAACAATAATTTCATTTAACCAAATACAGTTCTATAAAAGATCATACACTATCTTCTTGAAACTCCCCAGTTGCCTGATGTCAATAAATTTTGTGCTGACTCATGGACTAACAAATTTCCAAAATTATTTGTCTTGTCCTACAACAGGTATCATTATGAGTGTCATCTCATCTATACATAATTTTTCTCAACACCTTTCTGTTCCTTACAGTTGTGTTACTGACTTATGGGAATGATAAATGTCATTATTTCTAGGATTTCCAAATATATCCCAAGCCATAACTCTTCTTGCTATTATCCTATTCATGTGACATTTTCACATAGATTAAATGGTTTCATCAATGACACTTCTGCTTATGTGGTAAAAACAAACAAAGAAAAGACAAACAAACAAGAGACCAAAAAAATGAAGGAAAAAAATTATAAAAATCAGCATAAGGAAGGGAGAGAGTTTAATATTGGTTTACAGTTCCAAATATAAGAATTAATCACCTCTTGAAAAGCACAGCATTATATGGTAGGGGCAGATAAATGGCAGATGGCAAGTTATAGCACATATGAAGCAGAGATAAAAGGAAGTTGTATGAGGCTATAAACTCTCTAAGCCCACTCCAATGATGTACTTCCTCCAGCAAGGGTAGCCTCCAAAAGTTTTTATCACTTCCCCAATGAGCCCCAACAACTAGTAACAAATATTTTCAGATATGTGGGTATATGGGGGACATTTTTCACTTAAAACATCATATTCAGATCCTGAACATCATATGCTCATTGTCATCATTGATAATTTGTGACAGAACAGAGTTTATCTCTTACTGTCTTTTTCACTCATCAATCCAATAACTCAACTTTGAGGCAGCTCTTAGAACATCTCCAAACCAGTTTGGGCAGATTGCCATGTCATGAGCAGCATATAATTAACTCTTAATGGTCAGAGTACCCATGAAAAATCCTCAGGGCAATGTTGTAGCAGTTACAATTCAAATTCTGGCATAATAAAATGTTTTACATTTTATATCTTTATAAATTTATTTCATTGACTAATCCTGGCATTCTTTTGTTCCTTGGTCATAAGACAACACAGTGGCTCTGCATGAGCTAGATTTTCTAAGACAGGGAGATCCTGGTACCTCACTCTTTTATCATTTTTTATACCATTCTTTTCCATCAATGTAAGTCCCTGTGTAAAGCACAGGTAATTTCAGATAATCTAACTTTGTTGCTATATATACCACATAATCACCTGAGTATAGTATGTAGAAGCTTGTAATCTGATCTGCGGTCAACTCCTCTAGTCCACTAAATCTTGTTGGCCTTTTAATGTTTGTTGGTTTAGATTATCTTGTTCCTGAGTAAGTGCAGGGACAGATATTTTATGAATATCTCAGAGTTTCATGAAGAGATCTCTGGCTTCTTTATGTTGTCACAACCTCCAACATGTAAGGAAGACAGTCAAGTAGATAAGGCTATCTCCCTGAAAGTGGGTGGGGTAGCATGCTCAGAACTTTCTGGGAAAGCTTTGAATCAGTACTCCTGGAAAAAGGCTTCCTTTAATGACACTAGTCTATTCATCAAAAACTGTCTCCTTTTCAGTACATGATATTCTTACAATTTTAAATGCTTTTGGGATCGTCAGATTGCTAATTTTTCATTTATTTCAATCCCACTACTGGATCACTTTTATTATACCTTTTATTGCAGAGCTGAATAATAATAAATAGCAGGAATCATGCCACAGATTCAACATCATTTGTTCAAATTTTCTCCACCAAAGAAATTAGTCAAATATCATGAAAAGGTATTGTTTTACTCTTAACACCTAGAATTGCTCAAGTATATGGGTGATTATTTATAAAATTCTTCATCCTCCTAATTTTCTTTAGCATTTTTCCCAATGCTAAATTCTACGTATGGCTAATATATATTAATAAGTCATATGTTTTCCTTGCCAGTAAAAATGATATTTATTCATAAATATTTTCATATTGTTTGGCAACAGAAATAAATTGAAGAGCTGCACACTTTTGTATTACTTTAAAAAGTAAAATCTTGAAAATTCAAATATATATACTTTAAAGCACAAATTTTAACTCATGCTTCTGTGCTATATTTTATAATTAGAAAGAAATGAATGTACACATCAAACTGTAATTTTGAAAATGAGAGCCAGTAAATACCAAAAAGTAGTCTCATCATATGATCAACTAATATTTAACATAGAGAAAAAGTAACACAGGCCAATAATGTTTCTTCTTTCAGAAAACAGTGTGGAAATGCCTGGGCATCCACAATAAATAAATAAATAAATAAATAAATAAATAAATAAATAAATAAATAAATAAATTTTGAAATATACCTTAAAAAATGAATTTAAAACTTGAGGGATCACCTTGAATGAATCACCAAATTCTCTCTGATAGTATTTGATTTAAGGACATTTATAAACTATATAATGGATAAATTAAGCACTCAGCCTTTATATTCTGGAGGAGGAGTGCTTGCCTTACCCCTACAGCTTTATGCCTGTGGCTGAGGCAAAAAGTTCATGGATCTGAAACTAGCCTGGTTTACCTACCGAGAGTATTTTTAAAAGTTAAATATAGTAAAATAAAATGAAACACACAAACTACTTGGGCTTTCAACCAAACAAAACCAGTTATTAAATTCTTACTAAGCTCGGATTCAGATACACCATTAGAATTCAGCATTCTGAGAAACATATAACTAAAGGTATTTTTAATATAGCAGCTATGGAAGACTTACAATGAATATAGTATCAGAATAAGCATTGTAATAATGACATTTGATGATACATATTTTCATAGGCAGGATAATCAAAATGCTATTCATAGACATGTTTATTATCTTCTAGATAGATATTTTGACTTACAGTGATACTGTTTTTTATGCCCTCATTTTGTTTTGTAATAAAGCCAGTTTATGAGTGTTATTGCTGTGTTCAGCCCATAGTTTTCCACATTTGATTGGTTGTCTGCACTGAATTGGCATTTTCACTGAAGCATAAGGTAGCCTCAGACTTCTTATACTCCTGTTATGGGGTCCCAAGTGGATCACAGATGTGATTCACCAAACTAGACTATATTTCAAAATTTTGAATGTGATTTTTAAGTCAATACTGTTGGTAATGAAGATTTATATAATATTTACATTTATTATTTATAAAAACTAATTTATTGTATCTAACTAATTTGAATCAGCTTTTAAAACGCTATCTTGAAAATAACTTTGATTTGTGTAACAATATGGGGACTATGTCTGCTAGGCAAGCAATTTCCATTGTGATACATCATCAACTCAATATAATAGCATTTACAAATATGCATTACACTTGAGACTAAAGTGACCTCCTCAACTTTATTACATAGGTTTTGTTTATCTGATTCAGTATCCATAATCATGTTTTGACTACAAATTACATAGTCTGACTTGTCATTTGAAAAGTTACACAGCCACAGCTAAGTCTATTTCAGTACTACCTCTTTGTTTTTATCAAACACACACACACACACACACACACACACACACACACACACACACACCATTTTCCAAAGTCACTGTATGGAAATCACCTCCTCATTGACAGTAACTATGAAACAAGTCACAATTAAAATTATGAGGTCAAGAAGGAAAAACTGAGTAATAGCTATATTTAGTTTGGAAATCTGAAAAGTAATGAAGTTTGAAATAGGTACTGGACAAATAACCAAAGTGTTTATTATGTGTGTGTACATAGCTTCTACTATGTCTATAGCCAAGTGCAAGAGTATTAAATATTTCACTGTAAAGGTTTTTGTATAATATATACAAATACACGCACGCATGTGTGTGTGTGTGTGTGTGTGTGTGTGTATTTGTATAAATATGTGAGTTTCACCACACACAGTGATAATATTTTCCCTACATTAGGAGCCATGGAGTATCTAACAAAAACCATAATGCAAGAGAAGAGAATTCTTCCTTATAGTTCTTGGTCAGGTGGGTCCAAAGGACCTCCAAAGTAATATGGGCTACTGCTCTTGCCCATGGTTACTTCTGAGAACTTGAAGACATGATGTAATTGTTTAAGACATCACTCACTTCAGATAGACCGCTCAAAGGAATAGACCTAGTATTAATGTTTAATCCTCCTCTAGGATGGCAATCTATGAAAGAAACAGAAGGTGCTATACCAGCTGACAAGGGAGAAAAATCAATCAGTACTACTCCCTACCAGTAAATCATGAAAACTGCAGTGGGGACCAACCAATCAATAAAGCCCCTGTTGTACAATAATGACATTTATATCTTGACTGTAATCAACAGCTATCTCATTGGCCTTAAGACCTTCTCAATAAAAGAGAACTTAAGCCTATTACTGTAATACTCTCCAACAGCCAATGGCTGAAGAGGTCAAGATTCCTAAAAGTTGATCTTCATTTGCCATTTTCATAGGTCAAAATAGCTTCTAAACTGAATTCTGAATATTTATCCTAAACACACATTAAAGTGAAGTTCTCATCCTTCAACAAAGGAGCTTCATTATTTTATATCACGTGGAAGATACATCAGAGACCTGCAATTGGTCAAAATGCATAAAGCAAATGACAAATAAATGGTCTAAGTTAAAAGGTGTGATGTAATCATTTCAAAGTCACTACTCTAGAGAAAAAAAATTAAAAACTAATTTTCCCATATTAAACACAGCTGTGTTGATACTTTGAATACAATCTTTTACAAATTAAATTTCAGACATGATAAAAAAGGCCACAAGAAAATGAACATTTGTTGTTTGAGTCATTATGATTATGACATTTTATTGCAGCATCATTGGGAATTTCACATATCTACTTTTTAATCACGGAAATACACATTCATAAATTTAAAGAGTTTGTTGTCCTTGTTTCTAAATGTACTTTCCTCTTTAAACACAGGAAGCCTCAACGCTAAACTCTGGAACACTTGGTACATGGATGTAGTTTGCAGTTTATGTCCCTCATTTGCATGTGTAAGTAATTTCAGTTGATGGATTTAGAAAGAAAAATTGAAAAATAATTGATATATCCCAAAAGGAAACATTCAAAAATATTACCATTTAAAAAAAAGTAATTGACAGTTTTTAACAGGTTTTCATTTTCTGATGAGTTCTAAACCTCACAACATATGGTAATTGGTTTGTCTAGAGATGATTTTTAAAATATGCACTTTTGTGTAAGTGTAACTTGTTGAGCTGTCTGTCGTTTTAAATAAATTCACACTTTTCGAGCATTTTTGTTTCCACCTACTGCATCTAATTATGGAGTCTTGCCCCCTTGTCTACATTTAATAGTCTGAGGAGGCTCTTCTAAGAGAATATGCTGTTCTGTATAGGCAATTGGTCCAGCTAAGAGCTTTTCAAATGTCTCTTACGTTATAAAATGTACATTGCTCACTAGCTATGTGAGCGCCTATATTCATGTACACTTCTTTTGTGACCTTGATTGCAAATGACATCATCTTAATGTTCAAACTTTTAAAAAGGTCGAGTTTAGATGTCTTTATTCAAAGAAAAACTTCCAGATAACTTTTCATTTTATAAGAGAACAAGAACAGATAGGAAAAAAAGAACTTCAAATGAAAAGAAAAACATGATAAATGAAAGTTAAATAATTGATTGCTAAATTCATATTGTCCTGTTAGGAAAGATATTTTGAAAGATATGTTTCAAATTACAGCCAAACAGAAGGCTTCCAAAGAACCGAAGATAAAATTTGGAGGAGAACTCTTCCATTTCTGGAAGCCTTGGCAGCACCTATTACAAGCACATTTTTATCTTGGTTTTAGAAAATGTAATGTTGTTTTTCAAAATTATGCTGAGAGTTGCTGAGACATTTTGCTGAGCAAATATTTTTGTTCTGTGCGTTTTTCTTAATCTAAAAATTAAAAGTCATGAAATAGCAAAGTATCTTTTTAAAGTGAAAAGAATAACAAATTTTCACAGCAGTTTTCAAAGTATAAGATAAAACTAATTAAAGGTGATGATTTAGGTGATTGGAGTAAATATTAAAATAATATAGCCAGAGCTTTGTGTCATCTGTGAGCTACATTACACTTTAACTTATTTTCCATTGCTTTTAAAGTTCTATTTAAAGAGACATTCACTGATACTTTCAAAATAGAAGACTCTGATTTCAAGACTGCCATTCATTTGTCCTAACAAAAGGTTGACAGACATCAAAATTAAACTCCAAGTATTAGACACAATTAGTAATGAGCTATATATAATTACAGATACTTCTCATGTATGTATGTTAGTTCACATTTTGTAAATATGCCCATTTCTTTTTCCATTTTTCTTGTTAAAATAACTACATTCATAGTTCTTTAGAGATGTGCTCAAAATGTCCTTAAATTCTGGTTGTGCCTCTTTGTGCTATGTAGGGGTATTTAATTATTGCATAACATAAAATCCAATAAAATGGAGAGTGAAACTTACAATTACCTGTAAATACAAATGTTTGAAAGCTGTAGCTAGTCACAATTCTGGCTTAGTAAATTAGAGGACATAGATTCTGCACTAATTACCATGGATTCACTATGACTGAGTACCTAGCTAGTTTTCCAGTACCAGGCAAGGTTTCCCTCTTGATGAGTGGGTCTTAAATCCATTAGAGAGCTGTTGGTCACTGTCACGGCATGCCTACCTCTTCACAACAGACAGAGACCACTACAGGAAACCAAAGCCAATCAAAATACAGAGGTATAGAACTCAGTCCCAAAACATCTATAAAACATTGCTATATCCAAGGCTTAGGGAAATTTATGAGAGAGAGGGTACCAGAGCAGCAGGGATTTTCCTGTGGGATTGTGTGTCTTAGTAACATCAGAAACCACACCCATAAAGTATTACTGTTAGGACTGTTCAAAGGTGAGCTGAACAAGAATGACATGCCAAAATGGACAGAGAAAAGACCACAAGGCTTGAAGCCTCTGCAAAGACCCATGGGTAACTGAGGAAAGCAGGAGTGGAAAAGATGCTGTTCCCCAGGGAAAACTACACCAATTGGATATCCAGTGCCAAGTGATCAGCCCTGAAGACACACATCCAAGTAACATTGTACAGATTGAATAGGTTTTATAATATATAAAATATAATATTTTATAATATATGTGTGTATTCTTATTCATATGTACATATAATAAAAGTTACTGGAAAAAGAGACCATGAGTCTGAGGGAGTTCATAAAGGGTCATATAAGGAGGTTCGGAAGAAAGAAATTTTGTAATTATAGTATGATCTCAAAAAAATATTTCAAATTCTTTTAACTGACTTCTGAGGTATTCCTAGCATTCTGTAATTCTGCATTTAGTGATGTTAGAGACATTAAAAAAATTCTCCTTTTTTGCAATTCAAGGCATAACATGCCTTGGTTTACTGTTGAGAAGAAAGTGTAGTAATTTTCAGGAACAGAGCTGCTTAGAAACTGAAATGGAAAATTTTATTATATATTTTTTAAGTAAAATCATAGTTTCATACTAGGATTTGCTGGATTATGTTTATGGTACATATCTCAAAAATTGTATCATATGATGATACATAATATAATCATTTGTCAAAGTAAATAGCTTCTGTTACTGCATTACACTAAATTGGACATTTACTTCTTAGAGTGAAGGGGTTAACTTCCAACATCCCAGGTCATACCATATGGAGCAGAAGATGCTATTACATATTAGAAACTAGAATTGAGAAATACTTTGTATAAAAGCAAAGGTACATAAATCTCAGTTCTTGTAATTTTTGGATGGGTATGTGGAGTGTTTGCATGTGCCAATATGTGTATATACAGATAGTTGTATATATCTGTATATACTGCTGTCAGTCTCCATCACTTTCTTCCTTATACATTGAGGCAAAGTTTGTCACGTAAGCCCAGAGTTCACCCCCTGGATTAGTGTAACTAACAAACTTGGTCTAGGTATCTCCCAGTAGCATTTCTCTGTAGCTAGATTACATACAGTCTGGCTGCTGTATGTACCAGAATTTACCTGATGGTTGGGGATCAAAACTCTGGTTCTCATATTTTTGGAACAAGCATTTTAGCAAATGAGATTACACCACTGAACCACATATGATAATTTTAAGTAATATTTAAATAAAAGATTCTTTTGTTCCATTGTTTCTGTTGTTGTTGGTCTGTTAAATGTGTGGTGCTGTAGCTGTTCAGTATTTTGCTTTTTTATTTCATTTAGTAAATTTGACTTTGGCTTTGATATCACTGCATGCCACAGGTTCAGCTGAGATAGTTTTTTTTTTAATTGTTTCAAGTTACCTCCAGTAGTGTTTTCATTCTGTAGACTGTTTTTCTAAGTTTTGAACAGTAACTGCTGTTCTCTCTCAACATGACTTTACTTTCACACTTTGCTAGTCTACATAAGTTGGCATTTTATGATTAATTTTAGGTTTTTCTACTTCTTCTAATAGGACACTAGTTTATTGATTTCCTCAGAACGGTTATCAAACTCATATGTTTTCCAGCAATGTCAGATCTATTATCAAGAATGTTACCCAAATTATCCCTTTTTTTGTATTTCTCAGAAATCTTCCCTATTTGTTGGTTTTGTATTGATAGCTACTTGTTCTAAATAGGCCTTGTATTTTCAGACTTTGTTTAGTTTAAAACCCTTATAATCATTAATGCTTATTGCACTTGGTTGAATATGAAATGTGTTAGTTTTAGAATTAATGTATACATAGTAATTTGGTCAATGTTCTGAGCTACTTACAATCCTATACAAAGTGTTCTCTTCAGCTTAAGTGATCTAATCAAGTTGATTCTTCAATCTAGAATGAAATTTGAGCAGAAACATTGTACATAAAAGACCCCAAAGACAAGGATATCACCCTCCACACCTATTCAACATAGGAGCATTAAGAACTAGAAAAATTATGTGAGTGAAAGAAATAAAAGAGATACAAATAGGAAAAGAAGAGGTCATTGTATACTTATTTGCATATAATACAATATATACATGAAAGACTCTAAAGATTCCACTAGAAAATCTCTAGAGCTAATAAATGCTTTTCAGACTAGTATCAAGATACAAAATTAAAATATAAAAATCAGTAGTCTTCTATATACAAGCAATACACTGAAAAAGAAATCTGGGAAATAGTACCTTTTGCCATAATCCTCAAAAAAATGTTGGGATAATTCTACCCAAAAAGTGAAAGAAATTGTAGAATAAAAACTATAAGGCAGATCTCAAGCGATAACTCAGGCATTAAGATAGCCACTTGTTTAAGTGATTACCAATCTAAAATAACCGATTTAAAAATGGACATAGACCTAAACAAAGTTCTTAAATGATGAAACACAAAGGGCTGAGAAGCACTGAAAATGTTCAACATCCTTATCAATCACAGCTGATGAACTCTTAAAGACTTTGACAGCAAGCCTAGGGCCTGAATAAGTCCAAGTAGGACAAAATTGATCATCCAAGGAAAAGGACACAAAGGACCACCACTAACCAAGGAGCCATTTACAGTTGATAGCTGTTGAGAGAGAGAAATTTATTTTTTCCAAAAGAATGACACTTGGTATATCAACTACTTTCCAGGGTAGGCGACTGTGGTGGTTTGAAAGAATATGGCCCCCAAAAGAAGAAGCACTATTTTGGAACAGGTGTGGCCTTGTTGGAAGAAATGTGTGGAGGTGGGTTTTGAGGTCTCATATATGCTCAAGCCACACCCAGTGAGACTGACCACTTTGTGCTGCCTGTAAGATATAAGAACTCTCAGCTACAGCAACATGTCCACATGTGTGCTGCCTTGATTTCTACCATGATGATAATGGACTAAACCTCTGAACAGTAATTGATCCACATGAATTTTTAAAAAGAGTTGCCCTGGTCAAGGCAACTTTTCCCAGCAATAGAAATTCTAAATAAGGAGGAACTTGGCACAGGGACTGGTGTAATTCTCTGATAGGCCTGATCACATATTTTGTTTGGAGGAATTTGGACTTTGGTACATTGGGTTAAGAATGTTTTATGCACTGCTTAATGGGTCATACTAGCAGAAGCAAGTTAAGACACTGTTGCTGATAATGATTTGAACTGTTGGGTAATGGATCAAGAGGCTTCAGAGGAAAATAGTATTTGTATGTTGCCTAGAAATCATTCTTTTGATGTTTTGGTGACGAAATGGGGCTGCATTTTCCATTGTCTACAGAGTGTGCCTGAGGATAAAGTGAATCGTTCTGTATTAATTCCTTTGGCAGAGGAAATCTCAAAATAGACTAGTATAGACTCTGTCATGTGATTACTAGTGTTAACTCTAATTTGTATGCTGAGGGATATCTTTTAGTATTAGGTGAATATATGTTATTCCCATTGATTAATATATAAGCTGCTTTGGCTATGGCAAGGCAGCTTAGAGACAGGCAGGAAATCCAAGGAGAGAGACAGGAAAGAGAAAGGACAAGTCAAGAGAGATGCCAGCCACTGCCAAAGAAGCAGCAAGATGCCAGCAGACCAGTAATGCCATGCCACATGACAACTTATAGATGAATAGAAATGGGTTAATTTAAGATATAGGAGTTAGCTAGCAAGAGGCCTGCCATAGGTCATACAATTTGTAAATAATATTAACCCTGTGAGTGATTATTTTTAAGTGGCTACGGGATTGTAGGGCCGAGTGGGACCAAAGAAAACCTTCCAGCTACATTTATATAATGAAAAGGAGCAAGCTGAGCAAGGAAAAATATTTGAGAAGGAAAGGTGTGGTGGTATTGTATTCCCCAAAATATTGTGCACCCTAATAAATTTATCTGGGGTCAGAGAACAGACAGCCACTAGATACAGAGGCTAGAAAATGGTGACACTCACGCCTTTAATCCTAGCATTCCAGAGATAGAAATCCCTCTGGATCTCTGTGAGTTCAAGGCCATATTGGAAACAGCCAAGCATGGTGACACACACCTTTCATCCCAGAAAGCTAGCCTTTAATCCCAGGGAGTCGTAGTAGAAAGCAGAAAGGTATATAAGCCGTGAAGACCAGAAACTCGAGACTTTTGGCTGGTAAGCATTTGGCTGGTTAAGCTTTCAGGCTTCTAGCAGCAGCAGTTCAGCTGAGAGCCATTTGGATGAGGACACAGAAGCTTCCAGTCTGAGGAAACAGGACCAGCTGAGAAGTTGGTCAGGTGAGGTTAGCTGTGGCTTGTTCTGTCTCTCTGACCATCCAGCATTTCACCCCAATAATTGGCTCCGGGTTTGATTTTATTAATAAGAATTTTTAAGACTCATGCTACAGAAAGGAGAATCAGAAAGTAGAATGGAGCTAAATTCTGGGTTCAAAAAGATAAACAGATTTATAAATTGAAAAGATGGAGTGGTGACCTCTGGTCATGAACCCGCCAACTAAGCTTCCACCATGTGAAAAGGAATTTAAAAAATGCTTAAAGCCAGGTGTGGTAGTGCACAATTTTAATCTTAGCACTCAGAATGCAGAGACTGGCGGATTTCTGAGTTTGAGGCCAGCCTGGTTTACAGATCCAGTTTCAGAAAAGCCAATCTTAGGTTGTGAAGATGGAGAACAGGAATCTGGTAATGGTGCAACTGAACTAGAGGGCCATGTTCATGCCCCAGCAAGTAGCAGAACTTGGCAGCTTTGGCCATGTGGTTCTACCTTTATAGTCAGAAATGACTAAGGAAAGACACTGAGGTTAGTCATGTGTCAGGGATGTCCGTGCATGGAGGTCTGGAAAGGCCATTGCATGCAGTTGTGAAGGTAAAGCCTGCATTGCCTTGGAGACCCCAAGATGTTTGTGAGGATAGAGTCATTGGTTACCTGCTGAGGAGAGCTGTTAACAGGATATGGAACCAGACCAAGAGAAAGAAACGCATTTCAGTCAACAAAGTTTAAAGGAGTTGGAGATCTGAAGAGTGTTTTAACATCATAAATGGAGATGCAGAGTTTGAAGTTTGCCCTGCTGGTTTTCAGTCTTCTTTGGTCCAAAACTTCCTCACTACACTCCCTTCCTTACATTTTGGAATAGTAATGCATATCTTGTACCATTATATGTTGGAAGTATGTGATCTGTTTTTTGATTTTGATTTTACAAGGGATTATAGTTAAGAGATTACATGAATCTCAAAAGAGACTTGGAACTTTAGCTTTTTAAATAAGTTTGACACTGTTATAGACTATGGGGACTTTTGAAGTTGGACTGAATGTATTTTTACATTATGGTATGGCTACAAGTCTTTTGGGGCCAGAGATTGGAATGTGGTGCTTTGAAAGAAAATGTTCCCCAAAGGAAGTGGCACTATTAGGAGGTGTGGCTTTGTTTGAGGAAGTATGTTCCTATGGAGGCAGGCTTAGAGGTTTCACTGTGCTCAAGCCATGCCCAATGAGGCAGACAACTGTTGCCTGCAAGATGTAAGAAGTCTCAGCTCCAGCAGCATGTCTGCCTGTGTGCTTTCTTACCACCTGCCAGGATGATAATGGACCTAATCTGAGACTGTAAGATACCCCAATTAAATGTTTTCCTTTATAAGTGTTGCCTGGTTCATGGTATCTCACCACAGCAATAGAAACTCAGAGTAAGACAGCCACATACTCTGGAGTAGTTGATCAATACAAAATAGACTCCATGAGTTTTCTTTTTTTTTCCTTTGGCATTTATTTTCATTTGTTTGTGTGTTTTCTTAATTATTTAGACAGAAAATGAAGTTGAATGAACAAGAAGTTAAGGAGGATCTAAGATATTATATGGGGAATAAAATAAAAAACTTAACAAAAAATGACACTTCTAGTCAAGAGAAAAATAGGTTAGTATAAAGCAAATTCTTTGTTCTAAAAAAAAAAAAATTAAAGAAACCATGCTTAAAGTTTTAATTTAAAAAAACATATAAAAAGATAAAACTCCAGTTTAAGGACAAAATGTTTAGCAAAGAAATTTATAAGTCTCACAAGAGAAGGAACCATAAATCAGAAAATCAGAACTGAAACTTAAATTAACAACAAATTTATTTTTTAGAGTAACACTATTCAGTGAAAAAACAACAACCACAACCACAACACAAGAAAACATTGGTTACTCTATAGTATCATTCGGTAGTTTTCAGTCTCATCAAATAGTCTCACAATTAGTAACGTATCTATTTTTGAATGATATCACCAAACAACTAATTTTTCAAATTGCATATCATATTTATTTACTAGCATTTATCATTTTTTGTATCTTAATGAAAATATAATTATATCACTTCTTTCCCTTTCTCATTTGAGCCCTCCAATATACTTTCTCTCTAACCCCTCCATTGGTCCCCCACTTTTATATTGATGTATATGTAGAGAGAGATATATAAATACAACATCCTGAGTTTATTTCTGTTGTCTGTGTATGGATGGTTTCAGCACTAATTATTTTGTATTGGATACCTAATTATGGAACTCATCCTTAGAAAAGGCTAATTCTTCATCTGTCAGTAGTCACTGTTTGTAGTTTTTTGTCTAAGGGGACAACCTGTGATATTTCCCCTTGTAACTGTCATATCTTCTGATATTGTCATTGATTTTTTTTAAGTGTTCTCTTTGCAACTAACTGGAAGTGTGTATCTATGAGCTTTATTTTATAGGTCCTCAGTATATAATTTTCTTTACACAACCATCTTCTATTTGGAATATTTGAAGAAGTCGTTCTTTTTCTTTTCTTTTTTTTTCTTTCTTTCTTTTTTTTTTTTTAATTTAAGCCCATTAAGAAAAATAACAGCCAAACACCAGGCTGAGCTCCAGGAATCCAGTCAAAGAGAGAGAGGAGGGATTCTATGAGGAAGATCACGATGGGGAAACCTACAGAGGCAACCAAACCAAACTAGTGGGAGCATGAGCGAGACAGTTTGTAGCTTGGTCTGCTTAAGGGGCCCCTGGCAGTAGGATCAGGATCCATCCCTGGTGCATGAGCTGGCTTTTTGGAGCCCACTCCCTGTGGCGGGACACCTTGCACAGCCTTGATGCAGGGGGAGGATCTTGGACCTGCCTCTACTGAATGTACCAGACTCTGCTGACTCCCGTAGGAGTCCTCACCTTCTTGTAGGAGGGAATGAAGGATGAGTTGGAGGGAAAGGCTGGAAGGGCAGAAGAAGGGAAGAGGAGAATCTGTGATTGGTATGTAAAGTGAATTAAAAAATTCTTAATAAAAAATAAAAGAAAAAGAAGATTATGAAGCCCTCATCCCAGTTTTCATAATCTCTCTTGTCTTTTGCTTCAGGATGTGTGAGCTTCAGCTGTGTTCTAGCTTCTCTATTATTACATTAGAGTTTGTCACATTATGGGCCCTTGCTTGATTAGTTTCATTCAATACAGCTTTGCTCTGAAGTCATCTGATTCTGTATTAAAATTTTTCTTTCACAGTTCAGAGCTCTCCACTCTGTTTTGCTGAAGAAGGGTTTGTATTTACTCCAACTTCTTCTCTGCTTTGTTTTGGAGGGTTTTACCTAAATTAATGTAATTTTTGAGGTTGAAATTCATGAAAGTTATATATTTTAACTTTTTAGATTGCATAAATTTCTGTTTTCTGGGTTTGAACAAATACAAAATACACCTGGGGACTTGTAATGTTGGAGACTGTTACCAGAAACACCACATATTATCAGCTTGTAAATATTATTTAAAAAATGGTCAAATAGTAAATAGATATTAAATTAATTTTAAGTTTTATCTCTCTCTTCCTCTACATTTATTATAGATATTAGAAAGAAAAGCATAAACTCCAGACAGTATTTTTACAAGAAACTAATTATATTAAGTCCTCTGACAAGGGACTTCATTTTGTTTAAGGTATGCCCAACACTTAATTTGTCCACATTCCCATGTACTAATCATGTCCATGGGACAGAATCCTGAGCAGAACAGATGGGCTAAAATTCTCTCAGAAAATAAAAGTAAGGTATTAGAAAGAAGTATTAATTTTCCTTTTCCTTCTGCCTACCCTGAATGCAGTCATGATCGTGAGTGTTGAGTAATTACCCTGCCACCAAGAAGATGAAAGTCATTGATAAGGATGAGTAAACAAGAAGAGAGAAGGAACAGGAGTCATCAATAAACATCCTCTGGTCAACACTGGTATGGTCCCAGAAATGAAACTCTCCCTGAGATCCATTTTAATGTAGGCACTGAACATAAATGCTTTTAAAAAAGGCAGACCTCTGAAACATGAAAGGAGATGGGCCATGAAATGTTCCTTGACAAATGAACTAGGAGAGCGTGATTGATGAACATCCTCCACTTACAGGAGTATGTACTCCTCTTTTCCTAACAGTCAGAATTCAGTTCCTGTCATGGACCACTGATTGCTGTATGTTTCAAGTACCCTTCTTAGCAGAATGTAACTTTAGCCACAGTCTTTCTCTTTTATCTTATGCAGGTTTTGCAAGAATCGGATAATATGTACTTTCATGATTTTAAATGGTAGTAGATTTTAAATCGTAAAATTATAATGAGCCACATAAAAACAAAAAGAAAATGGAAACATTGTTCTACAAATTCAATGAAGTAATTTATTATGATTTAGGATACTCTTGAAGAGTAGCTGAATGTGTTTTCTAACTCATTTCTAAGAGTAGTAAATGAGCAGATGTTAGCTAGGCTAACAGGCAGGTTTTGCATTTGTTATTTATCTACCTAATGTATTACTCCTATAAAATCAGTATGTCTTAAAGTTAGTAGTGTAACCAGCTAAAACTATTCATAATCAGTACTTTTTCTATCTGCATGGGCTGTCTTTAAATATATTAGATTTCAAACAGAAAAGTTCAGTGTGTGCTAAGCAATAAAAAGATTCTTGTACATGTTAGAGTACATACTACTATGGAGAGAACTTTAAAATTAAATACTCAGAAACAATCATAGTAGTATTTTTATTGTAAGTGAACAAACTAGAACTCACAGAAAATCAGGCACAATCAACAATCATACTTTCTGTGAGAAACAAGAAGTTTATTACTTTCAGAAGTTCTGGATCTATTTTCAAAACAAGGTTATTGGTCAGGGAAATGGCTCAGAGAGTTAGGCCCATTCTACCAAACCTGAAAACATGAGTTGGATTGCTGGAGCACACATAGTGGAAAGTAGAGAATTTTGTTCTGCATGTTGTGTACACACACACACACACACACACACACACACACACACACACTCACGAAAAATATATCAATGATCATGTAGGTGTGGACTTGTAGTCAAAGTTGATCTGTAGGGATTAAGGTTAGTCTAAAGTGCCAGTCTTTTGAATTTGCAGATGTGGAGGGGAAGAAGCAAAGGAAAATTTGCATTGGTCCTTTAACTCCAATCACTCCGATCATCCTTCACCATTTGAATAAAGTAGCCACTTCTCAATTTCTATAACATCTTACATAGTTCTTTCTTGATGCTAATGATAAATTGGAAATACAGAAGAAAATTTAAGGCACCTTTAACGAAAGTAGCCTGATTAATAGTTACCATTCCAATTTACTTCCCAGAAAGACAAATATGTTCTAAATTGAGGGGCTTTGTTTTCTTCTACTTTCCATAAATTCTTCCAAAATCCTCATTCCTGAACTTGAAACTCTTTGGCGTGGTTTACCTTGATTATCAAACTGATTGGATTAAGAAGTGGTTAGGGCTTTGAAAACTTGACATGTAGACAGCCTGATGATGGTTAATGCTACAAGCATTATTGAAACAATGGAGACCTATTCTGAATGTGTTCATCACTAACCCATAAAGTGGGAGCCTGAAAGAATAAAGTAGAAAAAAATGCCATATAGCTCAGCCTTCTATTTCTTTTCTATATGCTCTGCTTTGCCATGCTTCCTTGCTAAGCTGTGTCAAACCCAGAGCCAAATGACAGGATTTTTTTCCTTTTAAATGATTTGGCTCAATTATTCTGTCATAGTAAAAATACATATTGAAAACCTCACCCTGGAGATGTGGGAATAGTTGTGCAAAAAGGCATTCCTCCAAAGGTGCATGTCACATGGCAGGAGATGTTGTCTGTGGGTACCCTGAAGAGTTTCATGACTCACAGCAGTAGAAATGAGAGCGTCACATAAGAAGATAAGTGAGTTAATTGAATGATTGTCAAGCATAGTTTTGGGGAGGTATTATTAACTTGTATGCCTATGAAATAAAAGACCTCTTTATTTCAACCTAATTCAATTGGCAGCAAAGAGCTGTGTTTCAATCATGTGTTTCCATTTTCCTGGGGCACAAGTCTTTTTGATATGCAGTTTCAGATCTTCCTTAATTTCAAAGTTATTCCTTTTGTTATCTTCAAATACTGTCTCAGTTGGATTTGTTGAATATACTCTAAGCATTTAATACTTCAAAGGAGCTATGTACTCTTTTATGTCTCCCATATCTCTTGCAGTCTCTATTATTAGTTGAATATTTTTGGCTTTTCCCTTCTATACTTATTGTAGTTTCCTCGAGTCTTACTTCTAATTGACATTTCCTTTTTCTGTTTTAATTATAGAAAATTAATGTGTCTATCAATATCTAAAATTATTCATGTACTCACTTTTCTTCATCCTTATCTTTTAAAAATTAAATAATTAGAACTCATCATTAAAAGAGAGACAAGAAATTTTACAGGAGTATTTTAATTTTGTTGACAGTAACTAATATAATTATGTCATCAATATTTACAAAATTCAAAGAATAATGCTACAATATTGATATATTTTTAAGAAATTATTAATATTTAAAGACAGTATAGAATGAAGAAATAAGCGATTTTTAACTCAGAGTTACATGCTTCATTTATATGAAATTCAACATAATTCAGAATTATTCTGTGACAATAATTACATACTTACAAAATGGGTAACCTCTGTGACTTGGAACTGAAGAAGAGATTTTTTTTCTAGAATGTTGAAAAACTCTACCATGTGGAATGGTACACATCTTTAACCCCAGCACTTGGCAAGTAGAGGCAAGTGGATCTTGATGAGTTTGAGGTGCGCCTGGTCTAAATGGAAGATACTGTCTCACACACACACACACACACACACACACACATACACACACACACACACATACACACACAAACATGTGCACATACTCACACATGACACACTCATACATAAAAAGAAATAAAATAAATGAAAAGAAAATCATTGTACTTAATTAAGGTGTGGCTTATAAAGTTCGCATCTTTCTTCAAACTCATTCATCTATATGCTGTTAATTCCTGTGCACTTCATAAACTCATATACAAATTAGACATCTCTAAAAAGATGGTGTAAAATACTCATTGTAATCTGATTTATAGAACAACATGTACTAATGGTGAGATGTTTCACTTAAACATAGTTGGATATTACTTAAAATTGAAAAAAAATATATCCTAAATATATGGAGGATATAATGTTTTATTCTTACTATAGAGAGGGAAAGTACTTCAAGATGGGTGAGACTTGAACACTATAAACAACAGAAGTTCCATTTCTATAGTACCATTCCTTTATTTAGTTTACAGTTTGATTTCTTCATAGGTTGAGGTATTTAGGTATTTTAGTATGTCATGGAGTAGTAGGAAGAGTAACCTTAAACCATCTGCCTCTAAAATGTCAATAAATATCCATCTGAGAGGTGTTATCACTAAACACTACACCAACACCATACAATTCATACACTCGAGAAATCCAAATTTCAATCAGGATTTTCTTTAAATACTATTCAAAATTTATAACATTCTGTAGACATTAGCAGATTTTACTAAATATATTACAATTAATGAGTTTTAATTAATCATTTGTTTCATTATTTTAATTTAATGATACTCTACAACTCTACAAGTAATTTGTTCCTTAATAGAAAAAACATATATATATATATATGTTATCCTGAGAATTAAAATTTTCAATATCAGTTAATCTTTCCAATAACCACTATACAACACAAGGTATTCACTAAAATTTATTTGGCTGTTTGTAAAATGACTAATATATTTTGTATAATGGTCACACTGTTATTTTTAAAATCTGAAATTATCTGCATGTTGATGTATTCATTAGAATCTTACTCCAATTTTTGGTCAACAACAAATAAGTTGTTTTTATTATAGATTTTCAAATATTTTTATTGAGTTTAACAAATCCACTTGTGACTCACATGCATCATGTGATAAAAGTGCAGGTACACATTCAGTTTATTTCAATTTACACAGGAAATGAACACATACAATTATCTATCTTGTGGTTGTGCTTAGGTAGAAAACTGAGGTTCAGAGTGAAGTAAAATATATAGTATGCTTTTCTCCTAAAAGAGCAAAATACCACCGGTGAACCCACTTTGAAATCTTGCTCTGTGCTGACAGTTGAACTATAACTGTATTTCATAAACCATAGCACTCCCAAGTTACTGAAAATAAATTGATTTTCTGGAAATATGCGACACACGGGTTCTCAGTGTGAGTCTTGAACAGTCTATCCCTAAAGTAGTTATTTCCATTTACACCGCTGACCTGCCCACATCTTCTATGCTACTGTAGTTTTTCATGTACTTCAAAAGCTACAGATCTGTTTCCATCCCTCTTAATCTAATATAAACTGCACATGCTTCTATCAGTAAAGGCCTTCATTTTTATCTGTCTTCGATTTCATGACACCAATGGTTCTATATTTCACAGCAAAGGGAGCAGAATGAAATTACACATCGCTCAGATTTCAGCAATATCTGCTTTATGTGATTCAGGAGCTCCATACAAAGATGAGGTCATTCTTAGTATTTCAGAAAATGTTTCTTCCTGGGAATTCCATATGATAAGCTTTACAGTGTGTTGGATACTTTTATTTGGAAAACCTGAAAACAATGAAAAAAACAATTAAAGGATAAAATGACAATGTTCAATATGAACTTAGGCAATTAATAAAGTTGTTGGCCCAAACCATGACACACTACACTGTCTATACAGCATAAATTTAGAACAATGGAGTTAGCAAAGTTGCTAAAGTATTCCAAATTTAGTATAGGCACCATTGGTAAGTTTAAGCATAGAGTCAAATGAAAGTGAGAAAGATAAGAAAATATAATTGTATATATTCAAAAAATTATAGAACAAATTATAGAAAAAAATAAGAAAACATGTTTAATTTCAAAACAAGTTGCTCCTTTGTACTCAATGATTATATGCATGCACATTTTGAATATAAATTTAATTATAATGTTCTAATTCAGTTTTATCAGAACTTAAAATATAAGAAGAAAGACAACTGTATAAGAATGAAAAGAAAATGTAAAAAGAAAGTCTTGCTGAAAGAGAACATTTTTAGATCTTAAATCTGCACTGTAGTGTAAGACAGATTCCTTTGGAAATATATTTGTGCATAATATGGAATGAACTAATTTCAATCTTCCATTTGAATTATATGTGAGTGGGGTGGTTATCAAATTTCCCCCTGTATGGTAGTGTTACAGAATTTCTTTGGGTCCATGTTGATATCCTACTAATTTCAATTTATAGCATTGGGTATGGTAGAATTAGTTCAGATGTTCCAGTCTGTTGATCTGAGACATTGTAATGTATTAACTATCTGCCACAGAAACACCAGGCACTAGAGAGAATGGTAAGGTCTCAGTCATACAGATGGTTGTCAGGGCAAAGATCCAGCCCTGTTGTGAAGGCAGAATTCTGAATATGGATGGTGAACAGAAGAGGATTTGCATGTGCTATAATCCATGAGAGCAGCCAGGGGGAGATTCCATGTCTATAACTGGGTAATTGACTGGAATGGCTTGTCTGAATAGATGTAAGCTGATTTGAAATGATGGAGAATGAAGCCCTGCTGGGAACCTGTAGCAGATCTGAATAAATGCATGGGCTGAAGCCAGAGAGCAGAAATTAAGCCTCCTGAAAACCAGGGATGTGTGACCATGTACCAGGAGTCAGTCCAGAAGCATATGCCAAACCAAGATCAACAAGGACCAGCTGTCACCATCGTAATACAGGTGGAAAAGAAAAGAAGCTGGAGACAAAGAGATCTGAAGCAAAGGATTCTAAAGGAGACATGCATGTGTGTCTTTTCAGATGCTTGGGTAGTCTGTTAGTTATAAACTTTTATTCAACGTGCCTGCTTTAATTACTACAGTTCCATTCACACTGCAGGGATTTCTGGTATAATTGGCATGACTGAAAAGTCATACTCCTTAATATTGGTTCAGAATCTCAGCATAGCAAAGTCATGGTGATGATGACATGGGTGAAATGGCATGACTGGAATGTCTAAAATACACACACACACACACACACACACACACACACACACACACACCATTGGAAATGGATGTGACAGATAATTTCTCTCCTGACTTGAAATAAAGTAGGAATGCTCTTGATTATAAAATCTTCTTGGTTATAATAAATGTTCTGATAAATGCTTTTGGCTCTTATGGGGATTGCGGTTTTGTTTGCTTATTCTTCTAAATGCAGAAAGGACATGAGAAATATTTGTGAAAACAGGCTTCCTCAAGTGAACACATGTGGAAGAACTTACTCTTTGTACGCTAAATCATCAGTCTACCGGATGTGATCTTACTTCTCTGTCAAAACTTCTATCTACGTTGGAGGGCAAGTCAAACCCCCTGGGTTGTGGAATCTTTGTTTTATATAATGCATTTAATCGGAGTTGAATGGATCAACTTCTGTAGGATGGATCCATCCAAAGTCTGTGAACTCCCATAAGCTCAGGTCAGCTATCTCTGTGAGTTTTCCCATCATGAACTTGATGCCTCATTGCTTATATAATCCCTCCTCTCTCTCTTCAATTGGGCTCCCAGAGCTCAGCCCAGTGTTTAGCCCTGGATCTCTGCTTCTGTTTCCATCAGGTACTGAATGAAAGCTCTATGACGTCAATTAGACACCCTCTCCACTATTGCTAGGAGTCTTAGCTGGACTTATCCTTGTGGTTTCTGGTAGTTTTGTTGGCAAACAGGTTTCTCGCCATTCACATAATGGCCCCCTCTATCAAAATAAATCTTTTATTGCTCTTTCCACCGTCTCATCCCCAACTGGACCATCCCAATCCCTGTTTTCTTTCCCCCACCCTTCTTCTCTTGTTTCCCCACCCCCAGTTTACCCTGGATATCTTATCTAATTCCTCCTCCCAGGGAGATCCTTGAGTTCCTTTTAGGGTCCTCCTTGTTACCTAGCTTCTCTAGGGCTGAGGATTGTAATCTGGTTATCCTTTGCTCTACATGTAATATGTAATTGGTGTTCATTCAACCTATGACCTTGGTGTACCAGCTCCTAGGGCATGGCCTCTTGCCTAGCTTAAGACATGGAACTCTGTCTCAAAAAACCAAAAAAAAAAAAAAAAGACATGGGGAGCATGTACAGAGATCCTTTCTCTCTTGCGCTTTTGGATGGTGGAGACTGAATTAGGTGGCATGAAGTATCATGGGACTGGGTCTCAGCCTTCCAGGACTCTGCAACTGAGTCTCACTTATCCTGTATTAGTGAGTTGTTCCCCCCCAATATAATCCTTTAATCAATAGTCCTTTTATCAGTAATCCACATATTTCCTGCATTGTCAATATCCATTTATGAGATAGTTCATACCATGTTTGTCTTTCTAGGTCTGGGCTACCTTACTCAGGATGATTTTTTCTAGTTCCATCCACTAGCCTGACAATTTTATAATGTCATTGTTTTTTCCCACTGAGAAAATTGTGTATACATACCATATTTTCTTTATCCATTCTTTGATTGAGGGGCATCTAGGCTGTTTCCAGTTTCTAGCTATTATGAATAGTGCTGCTACAAACATAGCTGAGCAAGTGTCCTTGTGGCATGGTTCAGCATTCTTTGAGTATATGACCTAGAGTGGTATAGCTGGGTCTTGAGGTAGATTGATTCCCAATTTTCCATGAACTGCCATAGTGATTTCCAAAGTGGCTGTATAAGTTTGCATCTCCACCAGCAGTGGAGGAGTATTCCCCTTACTCCATATCCTCTCCAACATAGGCTGTCATTAGTGTTTTTGATCTTGATCATTCTGACAGGTATAAGATGGTATCTCAGAGTCCTTTTGATTTGCATTTCCCTGATGACTAAGGATGCTGAGTACCCCTTGAAGTGTATATCTGCCCTTTGAGATTCTCCTGTTGAGAAATCTGTTTAAATCTTTACCTCATTTTTAATGGGATTATTTGGTGTTTTAATGTCTATTTTCTTCAGTTTTTTTTTATATATTTTGTCAGATGAGATAATGAAGATCTTTTCCCATTTTATAGGCTGCCATTTTGTCTTATTGACTATGTCCTTTGCCTTACAGAAGCTTTAGTTTCAGGAGTTCCCATTTATTAATTGTCCATCTCAGTGTCTATGCTACTGGTGTTATATTTAGGAAGTGATCTCGGGCACCACTGCATTCAAGGTTAGTACCAACTTTCTCTTCTATCACCTTCAGTGTAACTGGGTTTATGTTGAGGTCTTTGATCCGCTTGAACTTGAGTTTTGTGCATGGCAAGAAATATGGTTCTATTTGCATTCATCTCTACTCCACCATCTAGTTATGCTAGCACCATTTGTTGAAGATGATTTCTTTTTTCCATTGTATATTTTTTGGCTTCTTTGTCAAAAATCAGGTGTTCATAGGTATGTAGATTGATGTCAGGATCTTTAATTTGGTTCTATTGATCTATGTGTCTGTTTTTATGCCAATACCAAATAATTTTCTTAGTATAGCTCTATAGTAGAGCTTGAAGTGAGGGATGGTGATAACTCCAGAAGTTCCTTTATTGTACAGGATTGTTTTAGCTATCCTGGCTTATTGGTTTTTCCATATGAAGTTGAGTACTGTTCCTTCAAGGTCTGTGTTGGGTTTTTAATGGGGATTGCATTGAATCTGTACATAGCTTTTGGCAAGATTGACATTTTTAGTATGTTAATCCTACCAATCCATGAGCATGGAAGATCTTTCCATTTTCTGATCAATTTCTTTCTTCAAAGACTAAAAATTCTTGTCATATATACATATATATATCTTTCATTTGTATATATCTATATCTATATCTATCTATATATATATATATATCATTTGTTTGGTTAGAGTTACTCCAAAATATTTTATACTATTTGTGGCTATTGTAAAGGGTATTGTAACAAGTAATGTTTTCTGAAGAGTTTTATACTCTTGTGCATGAGCTATTTTAAATAATTTCTTTTCAGAATGTAAAGGCAAGCAAGAAAATTTCTCCATTCTACTAACCTGTTCACTCCATTGCTGCTGAGGTTTATTTTTAGCTTATATAACTAATATCATACAAAAACCCCTGGCAAAGCCATTGTGAGGGCATAGATGTTATAGGGTTTCTATACAAATATTTTTCCACTATGACGCTAGACCTGGTTTCCTCAGGTTGCTGAAACTAAATTTGCTAGGGAGGAGATGCAAAAGACATTGCTATTTCACAGTTAATGGGGATGAAATGCACAAAATCATAGTTTCAGCGGATTAAATTACTGTTGTCGCCCTCTTTTTGGAATTGAGTCAGCCATTTTCTCTGTAATCTGATATAGGGTAGAAAGAGATGAGAGAGACACAGTGAAGGAGTATGGGAGGAAGAAAGGATGTGAAAGAAAGAGGACCCATCTGGGTGCTTTTCTTTTCTCATGTGGACCATGATCTTAACCTAAGACTTTTATATTCCAAACCTTATATAAACCTTATTGCCTTTCTAAATACCCAACACTGATTATTATCCAGTGGAAATTGAGGACTTAAGAAGACATTTTGGGGAAAAAACAATTCAGTTCATAACAAATTTCAAAAAGTTTGTTTTTAACTATTTAAAGTATTAAACATCACTCGAGAACTTTTCAAAATTAAATATTTAATTTATAAGTTGAAAGAGAGCTATAAATATTAATGAAGTACCACGTTATATTTTGATATATGTATATAGTCTATGAAGTCTGCATCTGGTTAAACATATGTAGTCTAACATTAACATTTATTTATGGTGAAAACATTAATACTTTCTTGCAGCATTATGAAATATTCAGAACATTACGGTTATCTATGGTTACCCTACTGTGCAATATCACACCAGGAATCCTTACTTCTTTCTATCTAACTATAATTTTTTATGTTGTAGTACACAATTATCACAAAATAATTTTAGCCTTTAAATGACTCTTCTTCTCTATAGACATCACTGAAACCAATTATCATGTATAATCAAAATGGGTAACATCTATAATTTTATTCATACTTTTTTCACACACATATTTATGGCTGAAGGAATTGTAGTATAGATTTTTTCCTGTGTATAGCATAATTTATAAATAGAAAAATACTGTTATCTAAAGCTTTCCTGCTGTGCAATGCCATATTCCTCTAACTGTAATTACTGTCATCGAATTACAATCATGTCTTCACTGATAAATCTTCCGGTACCCATGCCACCCGGAAGCATTAACATGGAGGCAGACATAGCTGATACACTTCCATAACAGTCAGTGTCATATGGTTAAGCATCACAGAATCTGCCTGTCTTTGGACAGTTACCAGACATAGTTAGTTAGCTTAGGTTACTGAAAATGTACCAGCCCAGTTCGGCAGAACAGACCTATGACTATCAATGTCAAACACGTATGTCATAATGTAATTCTCCCCACTACCGATGTCTGTTCTTCTTATAGTAGGAAAAAGGCCTACAATTCTATGGACTGTATTTTTCTGAATAGGTCATTGAATCCAGTCACAGGTGAGAATGGGTTTTGGAGTGTGTGGATTCTCATTGTGATTATGTGTTACCAACTAGCATATCAGTCTGTTCTATAAGTTTCCTTTTCGTGACTCGTCTGGGTATGACAACTATTGAAATTTCCCAAGTGTTAGGTTTTATAAGTCTGCTAATAAGTTCCAGGACTTCAAGACTTGACTTATTTCAATACCCCAGGCCCAGTAAGTGTATAGTTTAATGGTCTGCTGTGTGAAGTTGAAACAGTATTGGTTTAGTAGAGGCAATCTTACAGCTAACAGTGTTTAGCTGAGTCAAACCTGAGGCCCAGGGCTACAAGAACTTGCATTGTTTAAGGAAATGATTCAGGATAAAACAGAAATCCATCCTGGTACACACAAACCATTACTGTACACCATTACTGTAACACACATGTTACAAGGGATCATCTCAATTAAAAGTGAGGTTTCAAAAGAAATACCCTTGCAATGTTGAAAATAAGTCCAATGAAATGATTATTAAGCACACAAATCATGATTGCTGATGATCTTTAACATAAATATATTAGGTCAAATGTTATTGGATAACACATTATTATTTTCAATGCCTTACATCAGAATTTTCATCTGTATTTTATTTTAAATAAAGTTAACACAGGGATAACTGAAAGAACTAAATTGAACATGTTAAAATAAGCTTAATACATTAAACTTGAGTAGGAGTTCTATGTTTTGGGGTGAAAAAAAATCCAAATAGTAAAATGTAGTTGATCGGAACCAAGGAAAAATTTGGTTTTCTTACATATGTATTAGAGAATCTTAGTTTTCATATGAGTACAAGACTGATTCATGGAATATCTGTGATCAAGTTGAAAAGTAGTATGTTGACTATAGTAAGGATATTATTTTTAAGAAAGTTTAGTGACTTTACTATATATATATATGTATGCAAAATAGTAATTTGTCACACACCAGACAAAGAAATTATTCATACACTCAAAAACATTTTTAAAACTTTAGTGTAATAGAAACATATATACACAAATGATGTAAATAAAACAATCTTAAATTATAAACATTTGAATGCTAAAATTTATCTTGATATTAAAACACTAGTATGTTTTCAAAATTCATTATATAGACTATAACTGAAAATTGTAAACATATCAATTTTCTATAGCATGAAACAACTTTGAATTAATATACATCTATTCAACACAGATTCAGTGTTCTCTCTATACACATAGCTTTGGAGCAGGTGCTGAAAATTCTTCTACCATATTTCCTCATTTGCAGGCCTTCGGAGCATGCTGCACTTACTTACCACTGCAAACATCTGGTCTCTTTGCCTGAAGCCTTTTCCAATTTCAGCAGCCTGCATTAACCAGAGTTAGACAGGAAGTGTGGGGAAATACATTTCCCAGGGAGCAGCTTTCAACCAATGACTGATGATAGTAGTTTTGTAAATACTCCAGGAGCTGTCCCTTCAGGCAGGAAGTACCTCTTAGATGTGTACTCTGAACTCAGTTCTGAAATTTTCTCAACAAGGTTAAGCTTGAGCTCTGGATGTCTCCCACAATGGTGGCTGTAATTTCTGTTTTTTTTTTTTGTTGTTGTTGTTGTTGTTTGTTTGTTTTTTATTGTTTTCAGGGTAGGGGTCTTAACAGCTAATGAAGCTAGCTCCTTGTGCATCCTATTCAACATCTCCAATGCTGGCCTGTGTCTTCAGCACTCTTTTTGCTTTTCATTTTGAGGCAATGACTCTCTAACATCTGCAGGAAGGTCTGACTTTTTATTCTCCTGCCTCTGTCTCCCATTAGCTTGGAATACAAGCCTGTGTCACAGGTTGCCATGGTAGCTATTTTCTTTCTCTCCAGTGGTAGCTATGCGCCCTTCTTTCCTTCATAATTTATTTTTAATTTATTTACTCTTTCAAAATTTCATACGAACATGTGCATATATATATATATATATATATTTCATAAAAGTTTCTACCTGCATTATGCTTTAACCTCCCTTCCTTTTACCAGCAATTAATTTCCTGTCCTTCCTCTCCCAAACCCTAATCTCAAAGCATTCTGTTTTTCCTCATTCTAATATAAACACTATAGTCAAATTTTAGTATTAAATTATTATGGAGGGGAATCCAAATTTAGACACATTGGCTGCCTGTATTCTGACTTGCCATAAGACTATTATCTAACACGACACAAAGCTAGACACTTGAGAGAAATACCAATAGTGAGACTATAATTATTCCTGTGCCTTAATCACAGAACACAAAGGAGAGTGGCAGTGAGAAGACAGATAAATATCTTACACAAGTTCAGTTTTATCTGTGTTGTCAAGAAGTGAAATGGATTCATTATTTTTTTTTCTAAACAGCTCAGTTTTAGGATCTACCTTATCAGAACATTTATTTCAAATAACTGGTAATTATTGTGGATTGTCATGTAAAACTTTTGCAATGGATGAAAAACGGTCATTCATGCCTTTTTTAAAACATTATCATATAAAGTATTTCCTTATTGTAGTTTTACCGATACTTAGTTTTTTTCTTGTTCACTCTATTTTGTGCCTTTCCCCCTTTTCCCTGCACCTTTTCCCAGCGTGGTCTGTGGCACCTCCCAGTATCCCTATTTCATTTTTGCGTCACATATATTATTATCCAGTTCCTCAAAGTCCCTCTTTCCCTCTCATGGTTATCCATCCCTTTTTATGAATTCTATACATACTCATCCCCACACAGATCCACTATGAATTAGAAGCTAGGACACAGAGCTAAGGAGATGGCTCAGCGGTTAAAAGTGCTTGCTGCATAACTCTGAGAACCTGAGTTTGGATTCCCAGAACCCACACAAAACACAGTAACTTAACTGTTGATAATCCTAGAAAGCCATGTGAGGAAAAGAGAGACAGGGGAGGGGGAGGGAGAGGGAGAGGGAGAGGTAAAGGATCTTTGGGTACCTGAGGGACCAGCCTCCCATTGCACAGGGCTCAAAAGGAATCCCAGGAGTCAGAGGTACTATGACTTCCTTATCTGAGGGTCTAGGGGAAAAGACACTCACACACACTCTCTTGATAGTTTCCTTCAGACCCTTCATTTATTCTTCTTTATTTGTTTTCTTGGTGATTTTCTTCTCTCATTCTTGATGTTTCCTTTTCATCTCTGTTTCTATTCTTGATGTTTTCCTTTTAATTCCTTCTTACTCTCTCATGCCTGATGTTTTCCTTCTAACTCATTTTAAGTCTCTCATTTTTGATGTTTTCCTTCGAGCCCATTTTAACCCTCTCTAACTCTCTCATTATTGATTCTTTCCTTCTAACGCTCTCATTCCCAATGTTTTCCTTCTAACTCATTTCAACTCCCTCTTTGTTCTTTCTTTTATAGTTTATATACCCCAGCAAAATCGTTGAAGCAATATAAAAATCACAATGTGGTTGCATTCTGTTTTTCAAGTGAATGATTACAATGAATACAAGTAAAAAACAGCATTTTTCCATGCCCCTTACATGATTAAACATTTTACCTATTACAGGTGAAAAACAAATTATCCCAAGAACCCACATGTGTTCATAGTCAAGCAACTTGTTGTAGATTAACAGTGTGTAAGCAAGCTATATATTATTTTACTGCAAGGCTGCATTTTTTTGGTTACCAAGAAAGGACCAATCACTTAATTACTTATCTTGAAAGATAGTCTTATGATGAATCTTGAAGGAATCACAAATCTAAACTTTTAAATATGAAAAGGAACCAGTCCGCTTCTACTTTAAATCTTTAGGGTACATACCCACTCATCAGTAGTTTTTTTATATCAGGAATTTGAGGGGGAAATGGGTATAGGGAATTAATCATCATCTTGGATCACTAACCAGTCCTGGCCAGGAAAGTATGTCAGCTAGTAATAACTAGTAATAGCTAGTAATAACTGTAATAACTAGTAATAGCTAGTAATAACTGGGCTGCTTTGCATTTGTTCTCCGACCTTAACGAGTTCCCCATTCAACTATGTGCCTTTCTAAAACCTCAGATTGTCTTCTTGGGATTTTCTCCTCAAAGATATTTAACAAAAACATCTTAGTCTAACCCTAAGTTGTTTTTTTCCAAATCTTTGTTTCATCTATGATGCTCTCCAAAACCTGAGAACATGTCTCCCAACACTGAGATTAAAATAATTTATACTAGCTGGGATACTGGAACTCAAATGTTTTTCTTCATCTTTACCCTAAGCCACAGTCTACATAGCTCCTCAACAGAAACTCATGTGTTCTAGCTGCAGCTTAGGAATTAATCAACTTCATAATAATCCACAGGCAAAAATGCCCAGTCGAACAGAATGTATCCATGAGATAAACACACTACATGACAGGCAGTGGCGATCCTCCCACACCCATTCATATCATGCCAGATACCAGAGAAAGACGGCAGCGGCAAATATGCAGAGGCACAGCAGAAGGAAAAGACATTCTGGAGTCTGTGGTCTCAGAGGCCTTGGAGTCAGAGATTTACCCATCAGGGCTTCTCCTGGTGGCTGATATCTGAACTCTGATTGCTACCTGCTGCCCCTCTGACATGGCCACGGGCAATAATCTCAAAAGCAAACTGGAGAATAATGAAATTTCAGAGTCCTTGTGAGAAATAAAGGCGTGGAAAAGTCACCAAATGCTGCCAACTGACCCCCTACACCTGCACCTTGATATATACCAACCCATACCAACAGACGAAGTGAGTTCACACACATACATACATACACACACACACACACACACACACACACACACACACACACACATTTCAAAAAAATTAGCTAGGATTTACATATGAAGGAGCTTCGTCTTCTGATCCTGGGTTGTCAGTTTATATATTTTCAACCCCTCTTTTCCTATGATTTCTTTGGTTAATTTTTTTTTCCGTTAGAGAGAAAGTCTGTCCATCTCCCATTGAACATGAGAATGATATTTACATGAGCGATGGTGTAGTAACTTACAACAAATTTTATTAACCAAAAGCAAAGTGACTACACAAATTTCCAAGATCAATTATTCCTGCAGGCGTCCAGCCACTGTGCTGCAAGAATACAAAGAGAGCTTAGGGTGAGAGATGTGGAGAGGAACCCTGTCTGGCCCACTGCAGAAGTGAGAACAGAAAGCTGCTGGCATCCATTAGAGGGTGGTAATCTTCAGCTGATTTCTCAGCACCAGTAGAGTTGCCCTGCTGACTACGTACAGATAAGAGCTAGACTGAACACATAGCAATTTGTAAAATAACATATATAATCAATTAGTCTATAAAGCAACTTCTCATGCAGAAATATACAACTATGAATAGAAAAGGGATAGCTTGAAGGGACTGCTCTATTTACAATAATATTTTAGATCACAAATAAAAATTGGCATAGTTTGATTAAGTTTCAACCCTCATACTACACAAAAAAATTTATTATTATATGTTAGGAAATTGCAAATAATCATGAATCTTTGAATTCAAATAAAAAAGAAATAATGTTTTATATATATATACATATATATGTATATATATATAAACTTTAAAGAAAATATCCAAACTGAAATTTCAATGTCTAAGTTTTCAATTTAGGCCTATGTCTCACATTTAGTCTCTCTATAATTTTTTTGTGTCACTTAAGATGTGCATATGAATTTATTTAATTTTTTTTCCTGACACTGAAACTTGGTAACTTCTTAGGGAAATTTTTACACAAATTCTACCAGCCTCTGGAAGACATAATGATAAAATATCCAATAGAAAATAGATGCATATTTAGATACCAATTTATCTATGTATACTTGGGTCTGTTTAATGTTGCTATTTTCTTTTCATGATATTTATCATCATTTACATCATGTACAATATAGTGTCAGTGATTTAATTTGCTTCTTCTCTGTTACCAGTTTTTATTTTCTCTCATCACTCATGTGTTTTATATTTCTTTCTGTTTATCCAGCAGAATTTCCTTTGTCTAATGCATTTGTCTCCTTCCTCAAATGCCTGTTTACAAGTCATTCTTGGAGGTAACTTTTCTTGATCCTTCAGATATGGCTACGGTCTAGCATGACACTATGGAAAAACTGGTGTGTGGTAATATTGTATTTCCCAAAATATTGTGTACCCTAATAAATTTATCTGGGGTCAGAGAACAGACAGCCACTAGATACAGAGGCTAGAAAATGGTGGCACTCACGTCTTTAATCCTAGCATTCCAGAGATAGAAATCCCTCTGGATCTCTGTGAGAGCAAGGCCACATTGGAAACAGCAAAGCGTGGTGACACACGCCTTCAATCCCAGGGAGTGGGGGTAGAAAACAGAAAGGTATATAAGGCGTGAGGACCAGAAACCCTGGTTAAGCATTTGGCGTGGTTAAGCTTTCAGGTTTCTAGCAGCAGTTCAGCTGAGAGTCATTTGGATATGAGGACACAGAGGCTTCCAGTCTGAGGAAACAAGACCAGCTGGGGATCCGGCAAGGTGAGGTAGCTGTGGTTTGATCTGTCTCTCTGACCATTCAGCATTTCACCCCAATAACTGGCCTCAGGTTTGATTTTATTAATAAGACCTGTTAAGATTCATGCTACACTGGTGCCCTAATGTTTGTAAAAGTCTAACTTGTTCTGGCTCTTTTTACCAGATCCTGAGCTTCCTATGTAGAGTAATGAAAGTAGTCGAATGTTCATATCAGGCAAAGTTTAAGACGGTTGATAGTAACTGATCTCTGAATCAACCGGGGCATTTCTGATCAGTGAGTTTCCTTGTCCCAACATTCAAAACTGGGTAGAATTCATAGCTAGGTGGTGTAGTTATTTTAAATGATACATAAGTCATTACAATGATTTTTTTTTAACTCTTTGGGGATCTGCCACCCAGCTCCCAAATAAAAAACATGGAGACTTAGTCTTACTTATAAATGCCCAGCCTTAGCTTGGGTTGTTTCTAGCCAGCTTTCTAACTTAAATTATCCCATTTCCCTTTAACTACATTATGCCTCTGAGATTTTACCTTTATTCTATATATCTTTATTTCCTTCTAACTCTCTGGTTGGTTATGTGGATGGGTGGCTGGTTGCTGGCATCCTCCTCTCCTTTTCTGGTTCTTTGCTTTTCCTTGTTCTTCTCCTCCTATTTATTCTCTCTGCCTTCTAGCCCAACCTATTTCTCTCTTCTCCCTAGCTCCTGGACATTCAGCTCTTTATTATTACAATCAAGTGATCTAGACAGACAAAGTAACATAGTTTTACAGAGTTAAACAAATACAACATAAAATAATGCAACACATATTTGCCTCATGAAAAAATATTTCACAGCATAAATGAATACAATACATCTTAAATGAAAATTCAGTAACGTTGCAGTAATAATTTTTAGAAGTTTGGGAACAAAGTATTAAGATTTTGTTATATTTCTATATGACAAGGAATTCAATGTCTGTCTTTTATATTGAACATGATCACAATATAAATATTTTATCAGATCAATTTCATATTTTTGAACAATATCCACAGCCTCACTAGCTGAGAGTTTATAATTGGCTTCTATTGGCCAATGACACCACTTTAATTGTACTGTCACTTGTCCTAATGTAGTAATGAGGAAGTCTCAATTGCCAAAGTAGAACATAACACAATTCCAATATATACACTCATTTAATTCAGTAAACTCAGAAGTTTCATTTGTGTTCTTAAAGAAGTCTTATTCCCTATTTTGTAATGCCTTTTATGGTATTTTTATTGTTGTTTTCTCAGAATAACATGGATCACTTGTTTTAATGCCCACTTTGTTCAAGATCAGGGCAAGATACTAGATTAAAACAACAACCACAAAATCTCTGGACCTTAAAATGTGTTAAATCGCAAGGCATTGCTGAAATTGTTGCTTTCTTCATTCTTTAAATACGTTTAAAATGGCTAAATTCCAGATTCCCAAATTAAAATGTTCTCTGGGTCCGAACTGTCTTTGTTGGCAAAGCTCTATATTTGCTGTTTGAACAGAATCTACGAAATCATTCTTACATTTCATTGGGGTAGTTCTGAAAATCAATAGTGAATTTTATATTATTCTGTAATTCTTCATTATGTTTGATAGAGCTGTGTTTATTTGTAAATACTTGCAATATATATTATGTATGTATATATGTATGTATATATGTCAATTCTGTTTGGAAGAGTAAAAAGAGAAACAGATTCCCTGGAGCTAGAGGTAGAGGCAGTTGCTAGACACCCACTGCAGATGCTGGGGAAACTTAGGTTTTCAACAGAAATAGCAAATGATTTTAAATAGTGAGTTACGTTTCAACTCCCAGTTCGGTTTCCTTTACGTGAAAATAGTCACTTAATAACTTGCATCCTTTCCTTTGCTTGTTGCTATTCACATTTAAGTGTAAAAATATGTCATATTGTTATAACAACATGAACACTATAAAGCATTTTTTTTTTGTTTGAAGGTAGGATGCCTTCCATTATGTAACTGAAGATTTGGTCTCCAATAGGTGACATTCTTTGGAGAGGTTATGAAACTTTTAGGACATGGAGACTTGCTGGAGGAAAGGCAACAGTGGAGTAAAGCTTTAGAATATACAGCCTCACACCACTTCTAGGAGACTTTCTAGTCCCTCCTACCTATGTTTGATTGATATCTGTGCTGTCAGCTTCCTGTTCCCATTACAATGCCTGCTGGATGCTGGTCCAGTTCCTGACATGATGGACTCTTAATCTTCTAGAAACACAATATAAAATAAATGTTTTCATTTGTAAACTACTGCAGTTCATGGTATTTTATTACAGCAACAGAAAACTGAACAATATAACATTTACCTACAAATTTCAAACTTAAGTATAATTCTGATATATAAGTTATAAATTTATACAAATTGCAACTTGCAAATTTTGCATTTCTCACCGAAATTTTTATTAGTTTTGAATAAATTGTTTGTATAGAGAAATACTTATTTTCACGAGCCCAGTTAGCAGTATTATTAATGACAATTATGCTAGTTCATGGATATTAATATTATTCCTATGTTATGATACTAAAGTATTCTAACAAAATATTTGATAATTAAAAATTCAACCACATATGTTCCTGTAGTCAGTCATGCCTGTGTAAGGAGACATGTTTCCCAAACTGATCTATTATATGCTGCAATTTATTTTATTTCTGAAATCAAATGTCCTTTACTTTAAGAAATATATTTTTAATTTCACCATTTTTAAGACTAATTTTCTTACCAAAAATCCTTACAAAGCTCTAAATTTTCCTATGATACATCAGGTAGGCCTATGTAGGAAAGTGGGTAGCAGCCAAGTCCATAACTGCTGTGGGATGTTCTGTATGGCAAATGTGGCTAATAAAACACTGATTGGCCTGTGGCTAGGCAGGAAGTGTAGGCGGGACTAACAGAATAAAAAGAACAGGAAGGCAGAGGGAGTCACTGTCTGCCAGCCGCCACCAGGACAAGCAGCATGTAAAGATACCGGTAAGCCACGAGCCATGTGGCAAGGTATAGATTTATAGAAATGGATTAATTTAAGCTATAAGGACAGTTAGCAAGAAGCCTGCCATGGCCATACAGTTTGTAAGCAATGTAAGTCTCTGTGTTTAATTGGTTGGGTCTGAGCGGCTGTGGGACTGGCAGGTAAAAGAGATTTATCCTGACCGTGGGCCAGGCAGGAAAACTCAAGCTACACATAACAGTTTCTTATTTCTTATGTATGTAAAGAGGAATTATAAATTGTGAGAAAAAAAGTATAAAGACATAGAAAAGTCTCCAAATTATTTTCCAATCATAATTTTGATACCCTTTAGATCACTGTTAGAGAAAAATACATGTATTATTATTATTTAAATTTGGTATGTTCTGTAACATTATCCCATACTAGTATTTTAAGAAGTTCCATGATATAATAACATGCACTTGTATTACAATATCCATTGTCATTATTTATAAATGATAAACACAGGTAAGAATAAAAACTCAACATATCAATTACATCACTTTTATGTTGTGTTAATACTCAACTTATTTCCTAAGAAAGTATAACATAATCTGCTAAGCTATACTACCAGCCTTGAGAAGCAAAACATACCAAATAAATTGGCATTGTGCAACATAATCTTCAATGATTCTGAAATTCATCTTCAGTACAGACAATCATTCACATAACAATGATTCATTGATTAGTAATTAAGTTACTTTTATTCCATTATAAGTCATGTGCTAATATTATTGTGGAATATGCTTTCTTAAAAATGAAATTGTAATACTCTCTTTAAAAGTCAAGACACTGCTTTCACATTCAATATTCTGAGTGAAGTGTGTATCTGTGGTGGAAATCTGTTAAATATTCCTCTAATCTAGTCTTTTAATCTTATTTTTTGTATGTCAGATTATTTCTGCCCACACTAATTCAACTCACCATTTCATTCAAAAAACACACCTATAAATTAAATACTTTCTATTCAGTAGTGTCTATTCAAGAACAACAACAACAAATTGTTCACCAGTTCATTTTTACTCTATATCAACTCTGGTTCTGCTCAGTTATTGCTTGTCTCAAGAAACAACAACAACAAAAAAATCAATGATTTTCTGTCTTAAAGAAATCTTTGGTCTTACAGGCGTGATGTCTAAATAATTTACACAAGTTTAAACTTCACTCACTGTGTTGCCAAAAAGGTCAATTAACTAAATTCTCCACTCTATAGTGTGGCATAGAAAAGGAAGGATGTCAAATGTCATGAAGAATGAATCTTTATTTCTAATTTTTTATTAACTGCTTATCACAATATAAATTTCTAGAATATATAGAACCAAGTCCTCCCTCTATCTTTAAACTTCAAAATTATGCTATAGTTATTCTCAATCATATTTAAAGCATGCTACAGTGAGTAGTAATTGCAGATGAAATTCTAAACAGTCTTAGTAAATAAGAAACACAGAGCCAAATATAGAGTTAAAGCTTAAGAGATTAGAGCAAGAGCCAATTTACCTTACTACTCACCGCCGTCTCTTCCCCTGAGAGAGAGACCTTCTCTTGTGTGACCTGTCTTTTTATTGCCTCTTTGTTCTGCCTTCTCATTGTCTCTAAACCCAACCACCTGACTTCCTCATCACTGACTGTCTATACAGACATCCAGGTCTCTATGTTTGGTACTGGGGTTAAAAGTTCAGGACAACTTGCTTGGCTGTGTCCTTGATCACACAGAGACTCTGCCTGCCATATAACTGGATTAAGGGCATGTGCTACCACTGCCAGACTTCTGCTCAATGGCTATGACCTCTGATCTCCAGGCAACCTTATTTATTAACAAACATATAAAATCACATTTAGCACAAATAAAATATCATATATATTATTATACCATAAGTAATGATATACATTTCCTCATTCTGGATACACGTACCTTGACATGGACGAGGTAAGTCTTAGTTAGGATTACTATTATCGTAATGAAATGCCATGACAAAAGCAATTTGAGATAAAAGGGTTTATGTGCCTTACACTTCCATAACAATGTCCATCAAAGGAAATTAGGACAGGAGTTCAAGCAAGTCAGGAACATAGAGGCAGGATATGATA